>JBBPCX010000028.1:11962228-11983227 GCA_037974365.1 Hydrocynus forskahlii
GTGTGTAGCAGACATGTGGATGTGAGTAGAAGTCACCTCAGAGTTTGACAGATATGTTACTTTGCTTATAACAGTCTGTCATTATGCTAATTTAAACCTTAATGGAGAGCTAAACTATTCATAGAAAATTTATTCGTGTTTTCATGCAGTAGGCACACCTTGTCAAAATTATCAAACAAATTCATTCAGAGTTAACGGGTGATGTTACAGGTCCTACGCCAGCATAGAATGGGGACTGCATAGCATAGTTTCTTGTTTAGGCAGAATGCCACTATCATAATATGAGTCCTGTACTGTACTATTTAAATAAGGTAGTTGACTAATTTACTTGAATAGTTACTGAACACTTCATATATTATTTGCTTTAGTAGTAGTAGTAGTAGTAGTAATAGTAGTTGGTATAATTATATTATTAAGAGGAGCAGTAGTAATAATTCTTCTTCTTCTTCTTAGTAGTAGTAGTAGTAGTAGTAGTAGTAATAGTAATAGTTATAGTAGTAGTAGTTCTTGTTCAGTAACACTGACAAAAAATGCTTACTGCTAGTGTACTGATGTTTCCACGCCTAACTGTTACAGGGGAAACTCCAAATACCACTACTATGGACTGAGGATCAAAGCTGGCTCCTCTCTGCTTCGGCTAATGGAAGACCAACAACACCTGGCCATGAGACAGCAGCCATTCTCCCAGAAACAAAGGCATTCTGTCTCCCTGTTCTATATATCTTATTTTTCTTTTGCCTATCTTGTTTCACTCTCTCAGTCACTGCTTTTCTGCTTCCTTGAACCTGTACACTTTATCTTTTTTTTATGACCTGTGAATCACCCTGTCACTTCTCATACCTAATAGGTTGAAGCCAGTCCACAAAGTGGAAGGAATGACTAATGGGATGTCGTCAGGGACGGGACAGCAGCAGCAGCAGCAACAGGGATCAGGCCTTTCTGATATCAGTGCTCAGGTGCAGCAGTACCAGCAGTTTCTGGGTAAGTACAAAAGTTAATGGATTTCTGAGTTTAGCACAAGAAAGCTGCACTTGAATGGTGGACAGAGTGTTAGACTTGATGTGAACCTGTGGTACACGTGTGTACAAATTATCACCAGCCAGTACATTCACTAATGGGATGTGGACACAGTAAACCAAGCAGGCATTGGTCCATTTCATGTATTGTTCCAGTGATAAATTTACCATGTACCAGTGACCATCAATCATGATTTTATGACTTGACAAGTTTCACAAACATGTGAAAGAGCTAAAATGTTGAAAGCAGCAAACAGTATGAAATACGACTGGCAAACATACGTTCCAAGTTCTGTCATTGTGAATAACTTCTTTAGTTGGTCTTTTTTGCAGATGCATCCCGTGCCCTCCCAGAGTTCCCCGATATTGACTTGCAGGGGAAGCCTTTGCCAGAAGGTATTGAGCTGGAGCACATTAAGAGCTTTCAATTGCTCTACAGAGAGCACTGCGAGGTAATCCACCACTCTGTCTATCCACCCTCCCTGCCTGGCATGCTCAGTATCTGAATGGGCCAGGGAGAACACCAACCATTTGTTGCTCAGTTGCAGTCTTCACAGCCATAATCTCTAGGGTGTTAATTTCTTGAATGAATTTGACTTGTCTGGCTTGAAATCTAAGTGCTCTGTGTTGGTGGGTTGCTTTTTCCATTCCCCCAGGCCATTCTGGACGTGACGGTGAACCTGCAGTTCACACTGGTAGAGACGCTATGGAAAACCTTCTGGAGGTTCAGTGAGAGCCAGGCTGGAGAGACAGCCACGCTAGCTGTGTGAGTCAGCCGCTCCTCATGGACACGCTCAGATTTTCAAGCAATCTAGGCATATGTACCACAGAGCTATCCAGTACAGTGGAAAAAATACAACTATGCAGATATGCAGTTATCAGCAAACATCAGACAGTTAAAAATAAGTAGGAGCTGAGATAAACGAGAAGTAATTATGTGCCTTTTGAAGGGACCGTTTATACTAGTGTTTTTGTTATTTGGTGTTTTAGCCACGATGAATCAGAGAAGCGACTGCCTAAGACGTGCCTGGTGCTATTGTGCAAATATGACCCAGTGCTACGCTGGAGCCGGGACTGTGACAATACACTGTATCAAGGCCTGGTGGAGATCCTCATACCAGATGTACTGAGACCCATTCCCAGTGAGTTTACAGAATCAAACCTTTATAAAGTAGCACTTGGTCACACCCACCAAAAACATAAACCGAAACCAATGCTCATCGGCTACTCTTGCAACATGGCACTACACAACGCAGTTACATACATCACTCTAGAACTGGTGTGTTCACTTCTGGTCAGCAGTCGTGTATAGTTTTAGTGATGTTGCTGCTCAAAAGCACCCATTAAACCTGGTAACTAAGTTCTAAGTTAGGTGTGTTTAAGTAGGGACATGACCAAACAGTGCCAGAAGAGTTAATAGCGCGATTCTACAAAATTCACATCCTCTGATCCTTTCCATCCAGGTGCCTTAACTCAAGCCATCCGTAACTTTGCCAAGAGTTTGGAGAGCTGGCTCACTAATGCCATGATGAACATTCCTGAGGAGATGGTCCGCATCAAGGTTAGAATGACTTAAGAGTTACAGCCCTAAATAGATAAATTGATATTGGCATTCATTTCCGTTGGCAATGTATCATTATCCCAGACAGTGACTTACAGGGGTATTTTGTTGATATACCAATATATTTTGCTGACATATGAGTACACTGCCTATACAGACGCACCTTGCCTTCTTTTGCTTAATTTTTCCTATACGTTTTTAGTCAAGTAAGAAAACTCATGCAAACTTTCATTAAGGTTGAGTAACTGCTTAATAAGACATTAGGTAAAAGTGCTTAAAACATCACAAATATGATATTGTGAAATTGTATAAAAAGCTGGTTTTATGGTCTTATAGTGTATTAAGTTGTTGCAAACTGTCAAACCATAAAACTATACTCAGTGATATGAAAAACATTGTGAAAGTCTAGGTCTCACTAAGCTTTAGTGGACAGTGTAGAACAGACCCAAATCATCTCTGACATGTTACATTTCAGTTTGAGCTATATTGATGAGAACTGGAAACACCCGTGTAAAGTTTTATTGAAATCTGGAACACTGGGATTTCCACTGAATTCTGAGGAAATGACACTGATCTTTCTATCATTCAAGCTCACATAGAAAGGCTGCTCTACTGGGCTGTGTTTGTATTTGACTGTGTTTGTTTGTGTCTAGGTGACATGTGCGAACGCCTTTGCACAGACCCTGCGTAGATACACCTCTCTAAATCATCTGGCTCAGGCCGCCCGTGCTGTGCTGCAGAACACCGCGCAGATCAACCAGATGCTCAGTGACCTCAACCGAGTGGACTTCGCTAACGTGCAGGTCTGCATTAGTGTGTTTGTGTGTGTGGGAGAGCAAGAGACACATTGCTGTCCATCTCTGTTGTCACAGTTAGATGAATGTAGTACAGCAAAATTCTGTGGCAAGAGGAGCGGCCTTGAGAAGCTTTTTTCTTTCATATTACTTACAATATGCAAAAACCACTGTCTTCTTACATTTTCATGCTGAATCCTCTCACAATATGTGTTGAAGTCAAAACACTAGCTGCATCTTTTCTGTTTGTGTGCTGGCTGCATCCTCTGCATTCCACATTTCCTCCCTGTGAGGAAAATGCTGAAATCTTTGATTTTGCTTTAAATGATTTAAATGATTGTACTAATTTTGTGTATTTGCACACCACTGACATTTTTTCACTCACTCGTTATAAAACCGCCAACATCCTAAAATCTTGATAGTGATTCTTGTTTTCAGTGACTAACTTTATAAAAGTGAATATTTTCAGTTAGGATTTTAAGTCCACCAAAGACAGAAAACATTCATATATTAATATAATATGTGAATGTTCTATGTAAAATCCTCAATGGGGACCCCCATTGCTCAAACCCCCTCCAAACCCACGCATTCCGTGCCAGGAAGTTAGATATTTAGATAACACTTGTGCATCTACGTGGTTATCTAATTACAAAAGGGATGTTTTATTTATTTGCAAAGGCAAAAGTCAATTTATCAGAGCCGTATGCAAAAGGGAAAAAGACATTATTTGGTGTTTGCTTGAGGTGAGAAGTAACATAAATGAGTCAGCTTTATAGATACATAGATAGATAGATACATAGATGGAAACATAGATGGATGCATACATACATACTTTTTCATCCCAGAGGGAAATTCAGTTTCCAGCAGTATACACAAAACCAAACTTAGATTAAAGGTATTGAATTAAGTTAGATTAACAGAGTAAAAAACATCTTAAAAGCAGACATAATACACACATTATTGACAAACATGGTAAAACTAAAGGTAATGCTTATGCAGTGCAACTTGACAGTCCAGTAATATTTGAATGGTTCCCCAGTCGCACATGCTAAGGCCAATCAGTCAGGTAGTCTGTAATCCATTCTACTAGGTTCAAGCCTGCTCTCGTCTCTCTCATCCGTTTGTCCTTTAGCAGCATAGGCTGGATGTTGCTGAAGGTGCTGGAGTAGTCCAATAATGTAATTCTCACTACACCGTTGCCCTTATACAGGTGAGTGAGAGCTCGGTGTAGTAGATAGAGAAGAGCATCTTCTACTCCTACTTTCCCTTGGTATGCAAACAGCAGAGGGTCAAGGGCATGGCGGACTTGTGGCCATAGGTGGTGAAGCAGCAGCCGCTCCATGGTCTTCGTCAGGTGTGACGTCAGGGCGACCGGCCTGTAGTTATTCAGGTCTCCTGGATGTGTTTTTTTTTGGGACTGGGATAATGCAGGATGTTTTCCACGGCTGAGGGGTCCTCCCGCATTCCAAGCTCTGGTTGAAGATGCACTGGAGAGGATTTCCCAGCTCCATCGCGCAGGCCTCCAGGGGATACTCCACCTGTGCTGCTATTGGTGGTGGGACATTGTTCTCAGGGGCGGTATCAGCCAATGAGGGAGATAGCAGAAAGATGGGAGGGGGGTGCAGTGCTCTGGGATCTAAGCGGTTTAGCGTGGTCAAACCTGTTGAAGACGTTATTCAGCTGGTTTGCCCTCACGACACCTCCCTCAAGGGTGGTCCCCTGCTTCGAGCTGCAGCCGGTGATGGTCCTCATTCTGTCCCATACCTCCTTCCAGCTGTTGGTCTACAGCTTCCGCTCTATCTTCCTCCTGTACTGCTCCTTCGCCTCCCTGAGCTGGATTTTGAGATCCTTCTGCACATGCTTGAGCTCCTGCTGAGCACCGTCTTTGAAGGCCCTCTCCTTCTGATTCAGGAGGCCCTTGATGTCGATTGTGATCCAGGGCTTGTTGGCAAAGCAGCGCACAGTTCTTACTGGAAAAACAACATCCATGCAGAAATTGATGTTGGCAGAAAACACTGTGTAACTTCCATGGAGTGTTGTCTCAATTGTCTCTGGGTTTTCTGACCGGTTTCCTCTCATTTTTTATCTTCTGATCTGACATAGGGCCTTGCTGATTTGTGACCACCCTCTTTGAAAACGTTTTTTTGTTTTAGCCTCAGGGAGGTTTGGCTGGTCAGCTTTTCATTTTACAGGTTTTGGTGAATTGTTCAGTATGCACCATTCTAATCACTGACTGGGGTACGAGTTTCATTCATGCATTTAAAATGCACCTCAAAATGTTTCACAGTTTTTTTAATAAAATGGTAAACTGTAAAGTGGTTTATGGCAAATAAAAAAAATCTAATATCTACAAAGGAATAAATTAAATTGTTTAATTTAAGTGAAAATGTAAAGGGGAACAAGCATTTAGACAGAAAAAAAATGTTTTAAAGTCTTTAGCAGTCAGGAAACTTGTTTAAAACTTTTTGTCGTGGCGGTAGTTGTTCTCACTGTATGAAAATAAATTATACTATATTAGAATAACAAGAAGAATGAAGATTTTAACAAAGTTATTAACATCTTGGTTAAAAGAATACAGTGAGAAGATCAATTTGATTCGGGGTGCTCCTGCTATTGTGAGGATTTGTTAAATTCCATACATCTAATCACAATCTATATTACTATATTATTATATATTTTAAGCTTTGAGCTTTGGAAAATAAAAAAGTAGTTTATAAAATGCTAAAATACATAAAAATGTAAGTTTGAAAACTTTTTAAAACTATTCATGAGCATTAATGGATAAAGAAATCCATAACTTTGGTGCATAATAAGAGGAGGCTGCTTCACCATTCTATTTGTACAGCTTTCAAATATTTAATCCCAAGACTGCTAAGCACCTCTGAGGTACCCTTGAGTGAGGTACTGTCCCCACACACTGCTCCCCGGGCGCTGTGTTCCGGGCTGCCCGCTGCTTCACTTTGTGAATGGGTTAAATGCTGAGGAAGAATTTGGTGTCACATTGTGTGCTGTGGTAAGTTCACGTACAACAGAATGGTCACTTTCACTTCTCTTATAATAAAAAAAAAAAACACCTATTTGGATTTGGAACATAGTTCAAGCCTAGTGTTCTTTATAAAGTGGAATAAATTGTTTTTATTACAGTACAGACAAAGCCACCAATGATCAATTGACTATCAAGGAAAGGATGAAGAATTATTTGTGTTTTGTCAGCAGGAGTAGATCATGGGCAGATCGGCAACTGGCCAATATATTAGTCAGGGTCTACTGACAGCCTCAGTATGCATTTCTCTCTCTTCCT
Source organism: Hydrocynus forskahlii (assembly GCA_037974365.1). NCBI lineage: Eukaryota > Metazoa > Chordata > Actinopteri > Characiformes > Alestidae > Hydrocynus > Hydrocynus forskahlii. The sequence continues at coordinate 11,968,901 of JBBPCX010000028.1, forward strand.
CCCTTTCACACCTCTCTCTCCCTTCCTCTTCAGGAGCAGGCTTCTTGGGTGTGCAGATGTGAGGATCGGGTGGTGCAGCGCTTGGAGCAGGACTTTAAGCTGACCCTCCAGCAGCAGAACTCTCTGGAGCAGTGGGCAGCCTGGCTGGACGGTGTTGTGTCGCAGGTTCTAAAGCCCTACCAGGCCAGCTCGGCCTTCCCAAAGGCTGCTAAGCTCTTTCTGCTCAAGTGGAGTTTCTACAGGTGCACTTTTTAAAAACTTATTTATTATTTCTCAGTCCATAGGCTGTATGTATTTGTAAAATATATTTCCTTGCACTCCCTTCAACACCATTTGGGATTAAACCCAATATTGCCATTTTAGTGTCCTTTGTGAAATTTTGATGGGAAATTTTGCTAAGGGTTTCATACACGTTTTTCCAAAACAACCATGATTTAGGGTAGGACTACAGGTGCACTTTCATTTGGCTCCACAAAGAAAGGGTAATGAGTTTAATGGGCCATCAGCATTTTGAAATGAGAAGAACAGCTCTGAATGTTGACACTCATTCGAATATTAAAAGAAACTTTAGAGTTAATTATACATTTTGGAGCCTGTAAGGGAAAAAGAGGTTTGAAAATAAAACACTGCAACTGCCACACTAAATTCCTTCTTTATTTCTCTCTTTTTGCAGCTCTATGGTGATTCGAGATCTGACACTGCGCAGTGCGGCGAGTTTTGGCTCATTTCACCTGATTCGTCTACTGTACGATGAGTACATGTATTACCTTATAGAACACAGAGTGGCCCAGGCCAAAGGAGAAACCCCTATCGCTGTAATGGGAGAGGTACATCTACACACAAAGCATGAAATGAGAAATCACACTTTGTCATATTATTTACTGTAACTGAGGAACTGCAACAGCCTTCTAATACAGAAATGTACTACTATATTTTGGTTCTTCTTTTCATTCTTAGTTTGCCAGCCTTGGTCGCAGTCTGAATGCACTGGATCCTGATAAAGGTAGAAGACCTTGCTAGCTTGCTCTTTCTCTTTCCACTCACACACACCACAGCTTCTGCTCATTCTCCCTCCTCGTAAACACCAGACAGCAATGGAATATATGTGATCATTTGTGAAATTTTAATGATGGTATACACTTGGATTTATTGAAGTGAGGGCCAAAACAGCCCCCCTTATAGTGGCAGGGAATGAAAGAAACTTCACAGTTTGGATGTAGACTGAATTTGTTGAAATAGACAAAAGGTCCAGCAAATGTTTGAAGATGGCTATTATTATTCTGTGTAGCTATCTTGTGTACTTCTTTCCATTCTTATGGACAATAGTATGCCATACTGTGTTAGAAACCACATAAGCAAGCTTATTTAGAGTACTATTTGGGTTATTTTTTAAATGTCGAGGTGATTTTACCATAGGATGTCTATAATGGTAATCATGGATTCTCATGGGATGAGACATCCCTGTACATTACTCTCGATTGAAATGTGAGTGGCTTAATTTACAGGTTACATTCTTATGAAAAAGAGTAGAAAACACTTTACCATTATTTTGTTTACTAACTATCTACCTTGCTCTTTAAAAGTGATTACTGTGTTGTTAGCATTATAATTATCTTGGGAATTTACAGGCAACAGTACACATTCTGAATATAAATAATGTATGTTTTGCTGTCATTTTACAAGTTTTAAGTACATCTGAAGTAGGAAAGTACATATCAGATGAATGTGAGCCACAGAGAACAGAAGTAAACACTTGTTTGAGTGTCGCCAATAAACAATTTTTCGACTGAAAATGGCATTTTTTACAGAAAACAAATCCCACCCAAACAGGGCCTTAGACTACTCAACAACACAATGTATGTTTGAAAAATTGTGTTTGGTAGTTTACAGGTTTTATTATTTTTTTAGCTTCATTAGCCTCAAAGCTGTAGTGCAAAACTGAAGAAGCAAACTTAAAACATGTCTTGGCTGATTGCTACTTTTGAGGCAATAGGAAAACTGCCTGTTTGATTTGTCACCAAACTGTGCCTTTAAATGCTAAAGATTCATGTCCCATCTGTGCTGTTAACTCGTATTATTTCCTTGTGTGTGTCAGAAGAGGAAGAGGAGGAGGAAGATGAGAGTGAAGATGAGTGTCAGGAGTTGGCTCTGCCCTCTGATGGAGCTCCTCTGGGGGAGGAGTCTCTGGAACCCCCAGCCAAGCTGGCCAGAACCGACCAGAGAGTGCTGTTCAGCACGGGCAATGCAGAGAACTGAGAACACATGTGTGCTTCACTTCACACGCACACAGCCACACACACAAACACCGCACTGATATTCAGTATGTACACAAAGTGGAAATGCTGCAGCCCACATGAGCCCTTTCTTATCGCACACATGCAAACACTATAACAGAGGCACATATGCCACACTCCCCCTGTCAGGAGTGCGCGCACACACACGTGCACACACACACACATTCACGCACTCATGCACTTATGACACAGTTTTAATCTGGAGATACAGGGCATAGGAGCTGAATTTTACTGGAATCCTGAACTATATTGAACACAGACACACACACTCACCAACACACTTTCACACACAAACACAACAGTAAGAATGTGTGGGTGTGCCAGTCAGTCAAGTGACGTGCGAGCTCAACGGAGATGCTCTAACCCCACACCACCCCCACCCCCCTCCCCTCACACTGGCACACAGCTGTGCCAAAGAAAATAAAAACAACCAACAACAAAACTCTGGAAATGATTCCTGTGGCCACGTGAGGTTCTGTGGATGTCAATCAAGCTCCTGCGGCCTAAGACAGCAAAACAGGCGCATGTGGGAGACAGCAGATTGTGTGTGCTTGCGTGTGTGTGCGTGTGTGAGTGTGTTACATATCGTTTGCGGCAGCCCCACTGTGTGTTGTCTGTGTGTTTGTGGGTGCACCGGGGCCTTCCTGTCGCACTGATTTTAACGGTCTGAGTGAACGTGCGTGCTTTTTGTGTTTGTGTATGCGTGCGCGCACGTGTGTGTATATGTGTGTGTGTGTGTGTGTGTGTGTGTGTGTGTGTGTGTGTGTGTGTGTGTGTGTGTACGTGCGTGTGTGTTTGTGGTTCTCAAGAAGTGTTAGTTGTTTCTGTTGGTGGATATTTTCAAACATATGTCACTATATCATCCAGATTTTACTTTTTATTTGCCTTCATTGAACACTGACTACTGTGTGCTTCATCCCAGTTAGGAGAAGATGCTTTTTAACCTTAAAGTTTTTTTTGGTTCTACTTTACAACTAGACTACCCTCAAACATCAAACATATTTGTTAATGGTTATTAAATAGGTAAACATTTATTTTAAAATGATTGTTTCTTTTAACAGTGACCTGTTGACTTACATATAATGAGTCCACATTCATTAATACTGTGAAAACATACCTGTCAATGTCATCAGATATTCATTTGCAGCAGAAATAACAGGTGCATTAAACATGTCTATATAACAGATTTTATTTATTAATGATTTTAAAGATGTTTATGATATAATTAATAATCAAACTTAATTTTAAAGCGAAAATCTTTTGTAAGGGTAGTCTTGTTGTTAAGTGGTAGTTTTTAATCCTCCAGTCACTTTAACGTTTTTATTTGATTATTTATCTTATTTCCTTGTTCTGTAATCAGACTTTCTGCCTTATTTTTTTTTTGTCCTTTTGCACTCTCATCATTTGGTTCCTATGTGTCATGCCAAACATGGTATGGGACTGATTGCATCCATCTCTTTCATCTTTTTATGCTGAAGTCTAAAAAGTGGTCCTTTTCTGTGTGCTAGAAAGGTGATTTGCACTGTTTTGTGCACATTTAATGGTTTGTTGTGTATCTGACCTACACTCTTGTTTTCCCAAAACTGCCTACACAGTCTTTTACACCCTCCCTCTCTCTGGGTGTAAAACACATTTATATATATATTGAGATGTCGTTTTCCAGAGTGGACAGAGTGGTGAATATATAGGGATGGTATAGTTTTTACGAATCATTTCTTTGTCTTTCTGGCTTGTCTGCCTACATTTTCCCTAAGCAGAATGACACACTCTCGGCAACTCATTTCACCTTTGTTGTATTTGATCCTTTTCCTGTGTTGTATAGAAAACTGTCACTCTAATCCCCCCCACCCCACACTTTGAGGGTTCTTGCAGTCCATCAAAACAGTTCCACTTTCCTTTGGTACGTGTTAGCATTATTTAATAGACTGTACATTTTGCGAGACACTGAAGCTAACATTGGCTGCTCTGGTGTTTGACCCACTGACATCAGCGCAAACCAGCATGTACTCTTCTCTCTCCCTCAGAACCTAGTAATACAAAGACAAAAAAAGACATATCACACTATCTTCTAAAGAAGCCTTTCACTATAATAGCCATTTTCACAACTGAAAGAATTTCCCTTTTAAGGTCATTTCAGTTTCTTATTAAAGAAAAAAACGAGTGGCAGTGTTTTATGAATCTTCTGAACCACGAGAATGATTGTGCCTTTGGAGTAATCAAATGAAATTCAAATGTTTTTAATTTAAGATATGAATAAATTAAGAATTTCTAAAATTGTGAATTTGTCCAAAAAAGCCTATTGTTTTGTCTTAGTCAGTTTTGTTTGTGTGTGTGTTTGATGAAGCTACGAGTGTGGCAGTCACTTCTCTCTGGTGAGTCTCAAGCTGCTTAACAGCAAATGTGTCACATCCTGCTTTGAAAAAAAAAACAACCTTGCACGTGAAGGTGGCCAATTGGCGCGCACACGCATATGGTAGATGTTTTTTTATACAGAAGGTTGATGTGACCACTGCTGGGAGGCAGTTTCTTCTCACACATTTCTTTTCACACCTTTCAAGGAAGTTACTAATGAGAATGTGACTGATTCTTGGTAACGGGCCTAAAAATCCCCTTTGAAAGCCGTGTCTGTGCGCATGCAGCAGTCAACTCATTTTCAGACAGCTCATCCTGGTATAGCTTTGTGCAGGTACTTAAATGCTGCTGTACTCAGACCCATTAAATCACCAGTCAGGAGTGCGTTGTTTCTGACAGCTTTTATCCTTCTGATGCTGATGTTTCCTTAAAAGAATGAATCCTTACAGAAAAAAAACACCAATGAAACATCTTGAACCAAAGACGAATAGATAATTTTTCTTATGAAAATGTGCCTGATGCTGAGAAAAGGAATTCCACACCACTAATACACTGAAACACTTGTTATTCATCAAGCACATGTTTACAAATCTAGATCAGCAAATAGAGAAATCCAAAGTTTGACTGAAGAATTTAGTTAGGATTAATGCAGTTTGTCTGTCTGCGTTTACCAGTGTTCACCATAACGATCAAAAGAGTGTGTGTGTTATCTATATATCCGTGTTATCTATATACACATGGGATATACAAGGTTATAGATACAGCGCTATGCTCATTTAAGCATATTGGCTTTATTGCCATAATCCAGTGGTGAAATAACTTCAATTAGTCCTAAAAGATTTGACATTTCTTAGCCAAATTCACAAATATAGTCCGTAATACGTACAAAAACTGTACCATTCAAAGTATTCAATTGTACATTTTTAAATGACCTCACTTACATTATTTAAATGATTAGAACACTATGTTTTTCTCTATGTAAAGATTTCTGTAACAAGTTCAAATCTTTCTCCGAATATTCCATGGCTAGTGGAAGTAAGAACAAGAGCACATAATATTATTTGCAAACAAAAAAGAATGATACATTTCCTTGTTTTATAATATAAATAATATAAAAAGTACTGACCCAAGGACAGAGCCCTGTGGGACCCCATTAAATATAGGCCTACTGCCCGTTTATGTATGTGAGTGTCTCAATTAAGAGCACCCAGTCCTAAATAAGAGTATTCTCTTATTGTGCTCTTCAAAAACCTCCCAGAGGTTTTGTTCAGAGAGCATCTCTCAGCATCTTCTTTCACTTCTCCTTATATAAAGATTTTAGCACTTAGAGCTCTCCTCTGATTCTCACACTGTCCTGAACTTGAGCTTTTCCTCAAATTGTAAGTCGCTTTGGATAAAAGCATCTACCAAATGAATGTAATGTAATGTAGGTGCACGGGGGTGGTGTTTTTTTTTTTTTTTTTTTTCCCACGACCCCCTTCTTCTGTGTGTTTTCAGATTCATTACATAACATTTTTATTCCTAAATCCTTATTTTAAACCATGGTGATAGTTAATTTGCAAAGAAACTCAACTCAACCATATAATGTATGTGTCATTAAGAAGTGTGCAACACACACACGCCCCCTGACCTACTTAGTAGAAAACCATCACTTCCTTTTACTGATGTTTCCTAAAGAGAGCCACATAGAGAAGTTTCACAAAGCAGTCCTTCCTGTCACACATACATACACAGCACTTCTTACCTCTAATTAACAAGTATAAGCCCAGCAGGTTACTGGGGTGCATACGGGTCTGAATACAAGTCGATGTAAACTCTGTCATGTCCAGATTTCTGCCTGTGGATGGCAGTGTAACACAGATGTTGAGATCCCGTCAACCTGAAAGTCACCATTAATCGGAGGCCTCAGCTTGAGTGTAGTCACTGGGGTGACAAGCCACTGCTTACACACTGCCCACCGAGTGTGTGATAGGAGTAAAGTCAGGAAAAAGCAAGAGAACCAGACACTGAGACTGTATGGAGAGTCTGATGTAGGCAAACCAGTCAGTGCACCGTGTTGCTGGAGACCATCGGGCAGTATCGTAGCCCCAGTTTACAGCGGAGCCCTTGCATTTATGCTTCAAATCTAAACTTTTTGCACACTAACAACATGTCAATAGTGATGCTTTAGTTTTCCTACATCAATAAGCATTTATTTAATCAATTACACTTTATTTAAACTCCCATATACAGTAGGGTTGACCCCTCATTTACATTATAGCCCAGCCTTTACAGAAACAGGTAGGGTTTGAAGAAGAAATAAGGTAACAAATGATGAAAACTCAGTAAAAAGATAAAGTAACATGAACTAAAATAAGTCAAATGAAGTATCAGATAAAAAGGCCAATTGGAATAAAACAAATATCAAATCAATAACATACATACTAACATGACAAGTAATAACATAAAAATCATAAATAATAGAAAAATAATAGAACTATAAACTTAAAAAAATAATAAGGAAGATACTTGTAATAGCACGGAAGTGCTAGTAATAAGGAAGATAACAAACACGGTTACTAAAACACTCAAAATTAACTAAAATCTACAATAAGACTAAAGGTGGTTAGACATTAAAAGACACCAGCAAGCTGAGCTCTAAAGTGTCTTGTAATGAATTCTAGCTCTGCAGATAAAAGCAGAGTTTCCAAGTTTAGTTAAAACTCCTGGTACCTGAAGGGAGATCCAGTCACTGGAACAAGAATGATCATGTGCATATAACTAAAGGGTTCTACCGTCCCTGTGAAGATCAGGTGAAATATAACCATATTCTGGTCAACATGAAGAAGCAGTAATTCAATTTTCATGCTTTGGTACCAGAGAGCTGGGTGTTTTACTTCCCTTATTTGTCCAAGCTCCACCTAGTGGCGTTCTCTACAAGACCTACAGAGACACAACAACATCAGTCATGAGGCAAAGAAAAGGAACATCAGAGCATTACAACACAGATTATGACACCTGAGGTCCTGGTAAAATACAGTGAAATAGACTGAAAAATGTTAAAATGGAAAGACAATAAACCTTACAACAACCGTGTTTGTGAGAACTATTAAAGTCTTACAGGAGCGCTAAAAAATACTTTAATATGGAGTTGGTCCTCCCTTTGCAGCTATAACTGCTTCCACTCTTCTTGGAAGCCTTTCCACAGGCTTTTGGGGTGTTTCTGTGGAAAAGTGTGTCCATTCATTATGTAGAACATTTATGACTTCAGGGATTGATGTTGGACGAGAAGGCCTGGCTCACAATCTCCTTTCCAGTTCATCCCAAAGGTGCTGGATGGTGTTGAGGTCAGGGCTCTGTGCAGGCCAGTCAAGTTCCTCCACACCAAACTCTTCCAACCATGTCTTTATGGAGCTTGCTTTGTGTACTGGGACACAGTCATGCTGGAGCAGAAAAAGGCCCCAAACTGTGTCCACAGTTTGGAAGCATAATCCAAAATGTCTTGGTATGCTGAAGCATTAGGAATGCCCTTCAATGGAAGTGAGGGGTCTAACCCAAAAGCTGGAAAACACGTATATCCCAAGACTTTTGTCCATATACCTGCAACCCCAGAGGCAAAAATATGTGTTCAGGTGCTACACAGTCAGTGTTTTCATTATATCATGAAATGAAGATTTCATTAAAACATGTGAGTCATTTTTTCTTCCTTGTGATCTTTAACCAGAGGTGAGCAAATTTCACATATTGCATAATAGACCATCTCTCTCTCTCTCTCTCTCTCTCTCTCTCTCTCTCTCTCTCTCTCTCTCTCTCTCTCTCGCCTCTCTCTGTATCTGTCTTTCTTACTTCCAAAAATTTGTTTAGCACAAAATCAATCATTGCTATTTGCTTTGACTTGTCTGACTTAGATTGTTAGTGGTAAAATGTGAGGGGAGACTCAGTACTCTTGGAATAACTGTAATGTTATTAAAGTCACTATGATGCTCTGAAGCAGTTTGGTTTTGAGCAACTTCAAACGCTGATGTTTCATTTAGTGATGTGCTCTCGTGCATAACAGTTGACCTTTGATATTTCGATCTTTTGTACATACACACACTCATACAATTAAGTTCCACTTAATTCTGTGTTTCAAGTTTAGTTGCTGTTGATGCAACTGATCATTAAAGCTGATAATGTTGCTTTTCATAATATAACATCAGGAAAATCAAGCCATACCTGACTCAGTATGCCTCTCAACTCCTGGTACAAGCCATGGTTATCTCTCGCTTTGATTACTGCAATGCCCTCCTAGTGGGTCTTCCAGCTTGGAAGGTAAGACCCTTACAGCTGGTTCAGAACGCAGCAACTTGGTTGGTCAACCAACACAAAAGGTCGCATGGCATCCCACTGCTGATTGACCAACACTGGCTACCCATGGATGCCCCAATTAAGTTCAAGTCACCAACTCTTGCCTACAGAGTGACTTCTAGGTCTGCATCCAGCCTCCTTAATTCTTTCATTCAGGCTTATGTTCCTACTCACTCCCACCACACCTCCAATGAACTGGCTCTGCCATCCCTACACACAAGGCAAAACCATACCCAGAGGTTCCCCGCTGGTGAAATGAGCTGCTCAAGCCGACAACAGTAGCAGAATCCTTCTCTAGCTTCAAAAACCTCCTGAAGACTCGTCTGTTTAGAGAGCATCTCCTCTCCTAAGGCAGTATTCCTACATAATGATTTAGCACTTAGAACTCCCCTCTGGTTCTCACACTGTCCTGAACTTGAATGTTACCTCATATTCTTAGTTGCTTTGTAAAAAAGCAAATTAATGTAATGTAATTTGTGTTTTTCAATAGTTTGTGTTGTCCCTGAATGTTGTGATTTTTTAATCTACTTTACAGTTGCCTTTGTTAGTCACCTCAAAAGTGACACCTTAAAAGTAACACACACTTCACACACAAATAGATACATACACACACACACATCTAAGAGATATGGACAACAGACAGGATAAACTGAGATTAGTGTACGAACAAATGAAACCACTAACCAGTCTTTGTGAGTGAAACTGAAAGGCGTGGACCACACAGGCCACAAATTACACTCTCACATGGGAAGTACAGCATGTTCAAACAGTGGTGAACTCCACTGGAAATAATTAGTAGTGTTCTGAGTAATTACTATTTACTGGGTAATTAGGTTCGTAATACAGGTGGTGCTAGACAGATTGTATACACAGAGACACACATGCACACATAGCTTTTCTGTTCATTAATCGAGGAAAGTGTTCCTATTTTTAATGTCTTCACTGAAGAATGTTAGGGGTATATAGGGTATAACCACAGAGTGGGTTACCAACAGTTAGTAGGGATTGAATAAGGCACAATATAACAAATTATGAAAGCATTAAAAGTGAAACAAACTGAAATCAATCAAATCAAGTAGCAGATAATTGGGATAAAAATATAATAAAAGAAGTTTGAAAAACAGCTGTCAGAAAGAACAACTGTTGGTGCACAACAGGCTAGAAGAAGCAACAAACAAAAGCAAAAGCCTCCACTTCTTGAAAATGTTAGTCCCTTAATTGGCCATAAGCCATGTTTGGCCTAGATGCTAAAAAGGATTTGCAGATACAGACAAGACAAATGATAAAGATGCCCTCCTGAGTTCCAATTAGCTTCTATTAACTGAATTTGGGCAAAGTGAAATTGAACATATGGTCCAGGTACATACTGGAGATTTTTTTTTTTACTATTATTAGCTATTTTAGGCACTTCGGCATGTTTAGCAAGGAAGCGAATACTTTTCCAACCTTTTTATATTTCCTAAAAAAATATGAATGACAAGATAGCAGGTTCTGAGTTTGGCTGCTGATCCAGCAGGCGCAGATGTTTAGAATCAAACAGCGTGTTGTGGGAAACTCTACACTAACCACAATCTTCAGTGGCCGACACCAGATCATTTATGAGTGAAGATGTGGAGGAACAGTCCCGTTCAGTTCCCTCTCATAAAGAACTGTCGTAAAGCTTGTGAGAGTAAAGGGGGAAAACCCCAAAGGAATACTTAAAGTTATAGTATCTCGTCCGAAAAGCCACCATGGTGCAAAATTAAAAAAAAAAAAATGGACTGCGCACACCCATGAAGGGCAGGCATAGAGAAACAGCCTTGTTACATGTAACTGCCAACAGAAGCAGCCTGTTGTCGGGAAGCTAAATATAGTCAATAGGCCACTCTGTGTGATAACACGCACAGCACAGGAGGGATATTTTACACCTGACCTGACCTAAAAGAGAAATCCTAAAAATGAAATCCATTAATATCAGCTATATATGTCAATACAGGATGGTGCAGCTCTCTCGAACTGTCAGTGGATGCCATAACCCATGGTTTTTATACATGATCTTTAGAAAAAAGCAAAAAGCTGGAAGAGCTGGAAGACAGAGAAAGAGATATACAGAGAAAAGCAGAGAGAGAGAGAGAAAGGAAGAGAAAGAGAGAAAGAGAGGGAGAGAGAGAGAGGAAGAGGTGGAGTAGAAGTTGGAGGGAAAGGCTGGGTTGAGGACGTAAGCCGAGCTGCCGTTGGTCAATAATCAGAGACGTCTGGCTATATTTGTCCGCTCCCCTGAGGTCTGGCCAGTGCCGAGTTTGGCCCCTTTCCCTCCTTTTTCCCTGTTTCTGTCACAAGAGCACAGCTAATAATATCAACTGATTCGCTCTGACAGACGGAAGAGCATGTACTCAGACATCAGGACTTCGGGCACACATGCCAACCCTGCCATCTTCTTGTCATGGTCTTCTTTAATTCTGTTTACAGTGTCTTCTTGTTCTCCTCCTCCTTCTCTTCTTTTTAGCTGTGGCTCTCGTGCGCTCACTCACCTCTCTCGCAGGCAAAATGCTGTGGCCAAGCCGTGGAGAGGGAACATATGGTCCACCCTCTCTCTTCCATCCTGACACGTGTAGCTTCCTCTGCCTTGTGCCCACCTGTTCCTGTGAGGCCTCTGCTGTCACTCTGCTAACAGTAGTGCTAATCTCCTCAGGGTCGCCAGCAGCTACTGCTGACGTGCTAACAACCGCAATCAACAGTGACCACTGCACTACCCTCTAGGGACGGGTAAATCTTCCCCAGGAGACTTCCACCGCAATGAATGGAGGCTAAACATGAGCCAAATATAGGAACTGGGCATAAATAGTCATGGGGCATAAATAGCCATGTGTAAAGTGTTCATTTTGTCACTTGTAAACACACCACAGTACAGCACAGCAGACGGTGTGAACATCGCAAAATTCTTCTCTGCATTTAACCCATTTAACTCAAGTGAAGCATCAGGCAGCCAGCAATGCAACAGTGTGTAGGGATGGTATCGTGCTCAAGACCACCTCAGTGGTGCCACTGGCAGTCCTGGGATTCGAACCCACAGCCTTCCAATCAGAGGGGCAACTCACTAACCACCAGGCCACCAGCTGCCCCATGTCAGTATCTGCTATTGATATGTATGGCATTAGAGGGAAATAAGCCTGCAAAAAAACTTTATTTTACATTTACTGCCTTCTCCGACTGCATGAAGCAGCAATGTGTCTTTTTGACAGTCTGATTACTAGGGGGTAACAATGTATCATGACAATGTGATATAGAAATGCAGAACTGTCACACTGTGCAATGTGGAGATCTTATAATGTATTGTGGAGAATGGACGATTTAATATACACTGCATTGTTGGAGCACAGGACCAGCCCCACGAATCCACTCCAGCAATACCAGCTCTAGTGTTGTTAGTAAGTCGTGCAACAACATAATCATGGTCATTATTTTTGTTCCGTCTGATTCTGTTCAAAATATTATGAAAGTATTGATCTGTGAATCAAATCGAAACCGATAGGATTCTTTGGCATGTCTAATATAAAACTGACTGTTAACCCATTTTTAAAAATAGATAAAAATGGGTAAAATATGCACTTTGGGGCAGAAGGGATTGCGCACCCAGAGAGGGGGCTTGAACCCACAGCCTCAATGTAGACAGGCAAACACACCAGCTACTTCTTATATGGACAGGTAAGTTTATGTCATCATACATCATTATCTTTGGATTATGTTATCTTTTTAAACTGAAGAATCTCTAACGAATAAGGAAAACACTATAAGAGCAGCAATAGTTAGAGATTAAGCGAAATACATAAGAGAACTTTAATTTCCCCAAAGCCATTATTATTTTAAAGTGTGCTACACTGTGATTTCAGCTACACAGTGCAATAGCTCTTAATATTTTTTAATCTTGTGCTACTGGATACCAATATACTGAACATTTACAAAATGAATCAATACTTCAGAAAGCATGTGCTACAGCTTTTTTCCATAGTTAAGGGATGTTGCAGAGCAAAGAGGAGTAATATCGCCATAGCACACAGCCTTGAGTGGTGTCACTGTTATTAATCATTATTAATAATAATCACAATAACCAATGCTTCTGTCAAGCAATGTAGCTCGTTAACAACATGGGTGCTAAGCAACATGATGGCCAAAAATGTGTATGTTCCATGAACAGCACAATGTTTTTTAGAACAGAATGCAAATCATATGAGCAGTGATATGTGTCTATATCAAGCAATTCACAAAGGTTTGAAGGTGTCTCAGTCATTTAGATTTTATCAAACAATGTGTATAATAAAATATTTAGTTAGTGTGTATCTGTTAATGACAACAATACTATCAAACAACAACATCAATCATGTTTTTTTATAGAAATTGAAGTCTTAAGCAAATTCACACACAATGCAGACATATGCATGTCTGTGACCTGTCAAATTATAGGATTCAAGCAGCAAATCAGACTCTAGAATTCAAGGTTCCAAGTGCAGGATTCAACAAACCAGTTAGTGTGTAACAAGTAGCCAGTCAGAATGTTGAATTCGACGAATTAACCTGAACACAAGTTTCAAGTCATCAATCAAAGTGCAGGACTGATATAGCCAGGCAGTGTGCAGGACTAGGCTTAAGCTGATTTAAGAGAGTACAAGGAATTCTCCTCAGTTTCCATCTATGCAACTGTCGCTCAAGTTGTATGATTTAAAAGTTACAAAGCACTCCAGCTTTAAGATGTACAAAAATGGTCTCGCAATCTCCTTCTTTTTAATATGTATTAAGCCAATCAGAGCTTAGGTTTGAAGTAGCCAGTCTCAAGACTGCGCAAGACTCAAGCAGATGATTACATTGCACAATTCAAGGAGCCAGTCTGGTTGTGGGACTGAACTACCCAATCAGCATTCATCATCTAGAGGACAGGAGCTCCAACCTGAAGTAGACAATCAGACTGCAACATTCCAGTGGCCAATCAGAGTGCAGCATTTAACTGGCCAATTAATATTACAGCACTCAAGTAACTGATCAGAGCAAAAGATTCAATGAGCCAATCAGTGGGCAAAATTGAAGTAGCCAAAAAGATTGTTGGAGAATCTTACTGGAAAATTCAAGTAGTCACTGACTTGGATAAACACATTATTAAAGAACTCGTTCAGTGAGATCACTCAGAATCCTCTTCCATATCTTTCCATGTCGTAATTATCTCCAGTCTCCACATGTAAATTTGTTTTGCTTATTGATTGTGCATCAATTAGTTTAAGCCAACAGCACACCCTGCTGATTAAGAATGCCTAGCAATACCGTTCATGCTCATCACCTCAGGGATTAATAAGGTCATTGAGAACGTGAAAACACACCCCCCCCCAC
>JBBPCX010000028.1:11984682-12011423 GCA_037974365.1 Hydrocynus forskahlii
CCCCCCCACCCCAGCCTTTGGGAAGCATACATCATCGTGACACACCCAAGATTTCTCACTTCAGATGTGACAGGATCATAAAACCAAAGGCTGTTTATCAGGTTCAACTCTAAGAGATTTCCAGGAAGACCAGGTAGAGAAAGGTGCTTTATAGACTGTGAGAACTTACTTGACATCTATTTTTCCTGGACCTGGACGATCATTAAACTGTTGCGGCCGGGTAATGGGAGTATGGTGAGTCTTGGAGTGGAATGCCTTCTTGATTTCTTCTGCTTTCAGAGTAATACTGCCCATAATTATTGTCCATGAATACCGTTTTCAAGTGTGAGAATATGTGTGAGGTAAAGGCTATTTATGTGTCTTTGTGTGAAGCAGGGAAAATGGGTTTGTGAACGATTGTTCATGCTTGTGTGTGTGTTTGTGTGCGTGTGTATGTGTGAGTGTGTGTGTATGTCTGTGTGTGTATGTGTGTGTGTGTGTGTTGTGGGAAGAGGGGGGTTGAAATCATTTGCAGGCCCCTCAGGTTTTTAATACTGCTACCCTGTGATTGGAGGAGGGAGCAAGGCACAACACTTAGCATACATCTCCACTGAAGCGCTGTGTTCCTGCAACACATGCATTTTGTTGGCTTTGAATCATTTCCCTTGTGCTCTCAAACATAATGTGGACCTTTCTTGATCATTTGACGTAAGCAAAGGTAACCTTCATGGTGGGTCATGATGGATAGAGTAATAGTATAATACTGCCTGAACAGTGTTGCCTTAATGTTTAAGGTTAATACAAAAACCCTATTCATGTCCTAGACTGACTACATCATCTTTGTGTGCAGTTTTGCCCTCCCTGTGCCCCTTCACCATAAACAGTGTTTCAAAAATATGATTTATGCCATAATCTTATGTTAAAACCATCATGAAGACTATATCTCAGGCACCAGGTGGCATATTTATGTGACCATTTTGTATAACAGATTTTGGAGAGGTAGCTTTTCATTTTGCCACTGCTGTGAAATGAGTATGTTCCTCCAGGATGGTGCATTTCAAACCACTCTGAAAGACTTCCAGTGACACACACAATTACAGATGAACTAGGCAACCGAGAGGAGAAGTGTAGGATGTAGATTAAACAATGTGAAATCCTGTGTTACCAATTGAATCAATTAAAATTTACACTAAGCATAGTCTGTTATCCGCTAGGTTAACTAACTGTGCAGTCCAACTAGTTATTAAAGTTTTCAGAGTTGGCTTTCTTCAACTTTGAAACATGAAGGAAGCCAAAAGTTGGAAAACACCGTGTTTCTCTCTTTCATTTG
Source organism: Hydrocynus forskahlii (assembly GCA_037974365.1). NCBI lineage: Eukaryota > Metazoa > Chordata > Actinopteri > Characiformes > Alestidae > Hydrocynus > Hydrocynus forskahlii. The sequence continues at coordinate 11,985,992 of JBBPCX010000028.1, forward strand.
TTGCGTAATGGTGGTTGGCCAATATCGTTTAGATGCTTTGCCACCACCTTCTGGCGATAGTGACATGTTTCTTACAAAAGTGCCCCATTCAAAATGAACATTTTTAGACAATAGTCAGATAAACTATATTCATTTTGATTATTTATTAACTATTTAAATATTTGAAAATCATGATTCCCATCCCTAATTCTAACAGACAGTATCAACCTTTGATTTTGTTTTGTGCATAAATTGCTTATTCCTGAATACATCCAGTCTCTGACCTGGCCATGTCTGCCAAGAAGAAGAGAGTGATGAATTAAACCCACCATGTGAGCAATAAATACTGATGAGTTTCAGCATGAAAAGGAGAATGGTGCTGGCCTGTGGTACCGTAATCACTGTTTGCTAGCTAGCTAAGATAATACTGAAAATATTTAACAAGATCTAATGTGGAATGCACACTAAGTGATGTACAGGACCATTTCATCTCATCTACATGGATTTTAATTTCATCTCATCTACATGGATCACCATTTGATGAGCCTTGACCTTTTTTGACATAATCTGTGGGTTTAGCTTCCTATTAGCACATGTAGGCTGCCAGAAGACATTATATTGTTCCATATAATGAAGAGTGAGAGAGTTTTTGCAGGTTTTATGTAGTAACAGTGCTGGCGTAAAGTCTTGTGTTTACAAAAATACATGTTGCTCAAAAATACATGTAACTATTGGAGCATTGGCTTTTATGTAGTTGCCTACTGGCTGTGATGCTGCAAATCTTCAAGGGGCAGCACTCTGAACATCTTACAGTTGTAACAAGGTTATGAATTGTCTAGATTTCTGCATGAATGACTTCTGCACAGACAGGAGTCAGGGGTGTGAAAAAGAACATCCTACGTGAATGAAATGTAAAGTAAAATATTTACGGACATTTGAAAAATCACATTTGAAACAGTATCCCTCATTCTCTTCTGAGCATCTCTCATTTGTTGTTTTCTTTTGTGTAAATCACTCTCAATCAAAACTAGGTATGTGGATGCATCTTATCTGAGAAAACCTGCCAGGGAGGAATCAGACTTGTGGGGAAACATCCACACTCAAAAGATCGCTTTTCTAAAGAGCTTATACATTTTAGGGGTTATGATTTTGAGGAGTTTATTTTGTTAGAGGGTGGTGGTGTAGAAAGAAAATGAATTGGAGCAAAAATATTTATTTAAGCCAAACCAAAAATTAGAATTCTGTAAATTCAAGATATTTAAAAAACCAAACTGAATCTTCAGAAACAAAAATCATTACTTTTCGGTATGGTATGGTGTCATAGTGCAAAAACAACAAAAGACAAAGCATCTAACCTCAACAGTGTTTCATTTAGTTATAACTAGTGTTGGGGGTAATTTGGTACAAAACCATAAGAATTGCATCACTTGCATTGGTCACTGGCATTGGGACATCTCAAGAAAACTAAAGAAATCATAAATATCCTTGATCTAGTGAAGTATGTTTCACATGTAGTTTACTATGCTGTGATATACTTTTACAAAAAATAAGAAGCCATGTAATCCTATTATGTTTTTTTAATGTATGTGATTTCTTTAACACTTATGAAGGCAGCGAGGTCCACTAATCCGCACATATAAAAATTCCTGTGTTCATAAAAATGAAAAGCAGCTCTAAACACAGACATTGTATTTGGTTGTAGCATCACATTCCCATTCGTGATTTTTTTAATGAGACATTGTTAATGTTTTATCAGTCAGATATCCAATGCTGTCTGGATCCCTGTCATGTTAACTGAGGTGAAATCTCCATAGGCAGTCAGTGCTGTACCAGAGGAGGAGCCCATGAGCGATGACAGTCCTGGAACTCAGGATGACCCTATCTGCTATTTCTGTGGCTCTGTTGTTCAGTAACAAACAATGCTTTTGTTTGTAATTTTACAGTGCCAGTGTGTGTAATTTTTTATGAGCCTGTAGTTAAACAGTCATAGTCATAACTGGAAAAAGAATGAAACCTTTTCAGCACAAACTTTAGAATTAAAATTGCACTGAAATTACAAAAAAGCAGCTTGACACACAGCAAAGTATGACGTCTAATCAACATTTGTAAGTTAATATTAGATCCGAAATGCCATGTTTTCCAAATGTGTCTACAAGATCAAAATGTTCCCAAAATATGATCTGTGGCATTTTGGTATAGCTATTTATAGCCCTTCCCAAAAAAGTAAATTGTTCTTTTGCTTCGTGTCATTGCTCCAGCCTCTTTTCCTCTAACCCAAATCTCTGACACGTAATCAATAGCTGGAAGCATTTTCTTTCCTGGCATGTATTTCTCTGGCCAGAAAATTAGCTGCTCGAAAAGTGTCCCCATCCACAAGGCGAAGAGAATTAATCATGCTGGGCGCGGAGACGGGAAGGAGCAAGTTAATATGAATAAAACTTTACCTCACTGAAACTGTTAATAAGGACCTTCACTCCCATTTGCTGTCTGCTGCTCTCTTTGTTTTGCAATCACTGTTAACCTACACTTAAACTAGTCATTATTAACATTCACGACAGCAACTGCTGGAAGAGACCCTTCATCTCTAGTATAGATGTGCAAAAAGTGTGTGTGGTATGTGTTTGGTCTTGCATTGAAAATAGTAAAGAAAAGAAATTGCAAAGGAAAAAATCCATGCAAAATTCAAGATTGTTTTTACAAAACACATCATAGTCTTTAAATTTAAAAGAATAATTTATTATTATCACTGTTGTTGTTGTTGTTGTTGTTGTTGTTATTATTAATTATTATAATTATTTGGTAGCTCTGACCACAATCCAGCTCTTAGTGTCATAGAAGAGGCAGTCCCTTCTACATAGCCCCATCATGCTGTAATCTAATTGGATTCTCACAGGCTGGATAATTGGATTCTAACTGCCCCACAGCATCATAGATCCACCACCACATTTCACTACTGGGATAAGGTTCTTTTTAACATGACCATGACCCTTTAAATAGCAAACCCATCTGTGGTATTTGTCCCAAAAAAGCTGTTGTCTGATCTGACTATAGGGTACAATTTCAATCAAAGTACCAGTGCTGTTTTTGTCATTTTTATAATTCGAATATTGGTTTTCTGGTACGACTTTGAAATAGTTTGTGGGCATGGAGGTAATGATTTCCTTCAAGAGAGATTTGCTTCTCGTATGTCCATCAATGCCCCATTTGTTTATTACTGTATGTTGCCCTAACAAGCAGATCAGAGCACTTTGAGGTGTGAAGCTATTTTTACAGCCATTGCCTGATTTCTGAAGATCACCAATATTTTGTCTCATTTCATATATGTATCCTGTGATCTTCCTCAGGCTGATGGATGACTAAGGGTGGTTGGCCTTTGTGTCATCTTGTATTTTATACCCTGACAAAACAAGGAAGGTGTGACCACTCAGGGGTTCCTGAAGACTTGTGCTTAAAAAGCAAACATGACGGGGAGTATATAACTAGATTTTGAACTTCTAGATGTAATTCAGTGATTGGGATAAACTTTTTTTCTGTGGAGTTTTTCTCTTTCTCTCTTTGAAAGGTTAGATAATATTTTTAATGTAAGATCAAGCTGTAAAACAACAAGTACATTTTCATGACATTTTCTCTCAATCTGCACTAATAATTCTGTAGACAAATGATTGTGAAGAGGAAAATGGTAGGGATCAGAATAAGGTGGGTTTATTTGTGACAGTCATGGCGTTAAGGTGTGTGTTTTGCATTTGTCACAAGTGTAGATGTGTGTGTTTCTATAAGTATGTGTGTATGTTTGCATATAATATGCACTGAGGCACATCTAAGGGACCTGTTGATTAACGGTGTCCTGCGATGGTAAAGAGAGGTAAGAAAGAGGAAAGAGATACCTCTAGAATGACAGATGAAGCTGACTCAACTAAATGGAAAATGAGCGCTAATTGATAATGTCTGTCAGCTTGAGAACTATACGTAATACAGGATGGCACATCAAGAGGGAGGGAGAAGGCGTGGGAGAAGAGAAAACAGGATGGGTGGGAGAAAGCAATGAGAGAGGGAGAGAGAGAGAGAGAGAGAGAGAGAGAGAGAGAGAGAGAGAGAGAGAGAGAGAGAGAGAGAGAGAGAGAGAAACAGACTCGGGATAAATCCTTACCACATAATGATTACGGCTCACAAGCCTTTGCTCTGACACAGAGTGCAGGAGGAGGCAGGATTACAACTGGACGCAATAATCCTGGGGCCAGGACTGCATACTACAACTACAACTACAGTGACCATCTACATCTACTGCCAACAGCCAGAATCCAAACTCAGCTGTACAGATGTGATTATCTTCAGAGAAAACTCCTTTTCAGGAGAGAAAACTAAGATTGCATTGTAACCAATGGTCTGCTACCAGGCAACAGTGTAGAGAAATAAACTGGGAGAAAATATTTAGCCCAATGCTGGTCTGGAGTAACCTGCAACAAGAACACGAGAGGTTTTGGCCTGTACCACCTGTCTGCCAGTCTGCACACACCGTCTTAATGGAGGAAGAACATCTGACATGTGAGATGAGAACAGGTGATCGAGGTGAACTGGAGGTTCAGGCTCTTCCACAGACTAACTGATAATCTTCAATAATTGCTCCAAGACACTCTGGGCTTTTTGCCCAGGGCTAGTCACTTTCAGATGGGACTGTAAAGGATACATCTTGGCACTTGACAGAATCTGACAAAATCTGATGCTGGTGATCCTTTGGAAGTTATTAGGGCACTTTTTGGACTTCGCTTGGACAAAGACGTCTACATGAAATAAGAGGTGAGAAAATCCCTAAAAAGTAAAAAAAAAATAGCAACCATTCTTAAAAATAAACATGCCAAAAAGGGGTTCTTCAAAGTGACCTCTTTTGGTTCCCTAAAGAACTTTTCAATAGATGGTCCTTTAAAAGTCTTGAACAATATATTAAAGGTGTGAGTGTGAAGAACCTCTATCAAAGAAAGGTTTAGTAGAACCTCCCGGGAACCTTTATTGTTAAGAGTGTATGTCACAGACACTTACAGACAGACGTAAACGTGCATGTACTTCAACTGTTTGTGTCCTCTAATACCCACATTTCTATGTATACTCACTCCCCCCCTCCCCTGATCTTTCTCTTCTGGCTTTCCTCATTCTCTCACTCTATCTCCCTCCTCCCCTCTCCTCCCTCTCCCCCTCTCCTCCCTCCCCTCACAGAGCAAGATGATGTGACCTTCTGCCAAACTGCTCGAAACCATGCCACCGACACAGCGGGCTCCAGTGTCCACACTGAAATAGGCTCAAACAAGTGTGGACTGGAAAGAGTGAGCGAGCGGCACAGAGAGACAGAGGAGGAGAGATAGATAGAGAGAGAGAGAGAGAGAGAGAGAGAGAGAGAGAGGAAAAAAAAGAAACAGGACGTCAGAGTGTGAAGGAGGAATGTGCTGTCAGGAGCTTGGGCTGGATGCGGCTTGCCGTCGCAGGTAACTGATCACCTTCACTTTTGCTGCTGGGACATGCGTAGGGTTTACTGGTAACTGCTGTAAGCATGTGGGACATTTATGCGTGTGTGTGTGTGTGTGTGTGTGTGGTGGAAAATATGTCTGATTTTCATACAAAAGCTGTATTGCTGTGAGTCAAGCTGAAGGTCTCATGCATGTTTGTGTGAACATGCGCTGAAATTGCCCCGCTGTGGTGTAAAACAGGTGCTATTTCTGTGTAAGTTCATCCACAGGTAGGACACTTGCTGGGACAGGCTGAGATTCGCTCCCTGTCTGTGTATCAGTTTCACAGTCTGAGGTGAAATGAAGCATGAGAGCACAGCTATTCTCAGAGAGATGTTAAAAGGTTTTAGGTATTGAACTTGTAAAAGCATGAATGCTTTGCTTCAAAACATACCAACATATCTGTCCAGTTGAAGGAAGGGTTTATTCAGCCTGATCTCTGTCTGCAGCATCTGTAGCAAACAATCAATTACAATGAACATTAATTTCACTGTACTAAGAAACAAACAAACAAACAGAGAATCTTCTAATAGAACCCAAAAAGGAAAGTTTTTTTTTAGCATCTGCCCATGGGCTTCTGTTGTAAGTGTGAATCAAGTCAGTGGGTATTCTGTTCCTTTTTTCTAAGCGCTGGAAAATATATCACAATTATTGCCCATAGTAATCAACTGAATGCTGCAGATGCTATAGACGGATAATCAGCTGAACAATACTGAGGTGGTCCTTTTAAGTCTCTGTCCTGGGATGCTGAAGGGACGCAGGGCTGGACTGCCTACTGAGAAGTGAGCCGAGCTCCTCAGAGAGCAAGGCAGTGACAGCCCGCAGTAATTACTGTTGGGTCCACTTATTACTCTATACAGAGCGCATACTGATGCATTTAGCATTCGGCCTATTGTGCGTAGGACAGCATGCACATTGCTCTACCTGAGGCTACTGTTTACTATGGCCAAAAGCACTTCACTGCCTTTTAATGAGAGCAAGACAGATGAGGTGGAGAAAAGATGGAGAAAAAAGGACTGAATGAAAGGTAATGAGTGATGTGCAAAAAAGAAAGCGAGAAAGAAAGGAAGAGAAGAAAAATAAGAAGAAAAGGATTAGCAGCCTAAAATCACTGGGCTCAAATAAAATTTCAAGGTGAAAAAAATATGTTTTATTAAAACCGTACTGAAATGCTTCCAACCTAAATAACGCTATATTCTATATATACACTAGATTCTATTCTATTCTGTATACCATATTAGCCTTTCTCCATTCAGTATTAATCAGTATTAAAAAATCAGATTTTATAGTTGATTGACAGGCTTGCCCACCGTATTGCAAAATGAGGCAAGGTCACATGAAAGGCTCAGACAACAGTGAAAAGTTAAAGACAAAATATATGTTTCAGAGAACATTTTCTCTTTTTTTCCCGCCAGGCTCTAGTATATGACCCTGTACCATCAGAAATATTATAATTTTATACAGCGCCATGGCAGTTCTGGGTCAATTTCTCTAAGCCTTTCGGAAACTGTACCCCCCTCCCCCCACTCCAGCACCCCACCTAACACACACACACACACACACACACACACACACACACACACACACACACAATTGTTTCCTCCTTTCTTCTTTGAGTTACCCATCCTCTGCCTTACCTGGCCATTATCCACGGTAACTGCTTTTTTTCTGGCACAAAATGCAATTTCATTGCGGACGAAATTGAGCAAAAGCTTCTTTTCTCAGCACAAAATGCATATTTTCTGTTAGCAAAGCCCTATGTATGCTGTGTCAAGTGTATCATATCCTAAAGAGTGGCAGTTACAGCCAAAGGCCACTAGAGGAGAATGCCACCTGGGGCGGATGTCCCATAACTGCAAAACGGTATATAATTGCCTGAAAGAAGTATTGACAGATGTTTAAATGACTGGCATTTAAAACCAAAATCAAATTTTGATGATGTGTTAGGCTTGTTTTCAGTGTCACAGTATGGACAGACAGTGTATGTTTAATATTGTTCAAAGCACATGGCATAGGCATATGTAGTATAATAGCAATACTAGTATTGTATCCATTTCATGCAGCGTGGAGTGTGTGCATCAGTAATGAGGAAATCTGTGACTGTGGCAGCTAAGTGGAGTGTGTGGTATGAAAGATTGTGGGTCAGTAAAGAGTTAAGCAGAGAGGCTGACCGGCTCAGTGGTGACTGTGCCCCGTGTGAGGACAGAACAGATGCATTGATCCCTGGGTATGTTGGCTCCACACGACAAAGACTGGTCCAACACACAGCAGGGTGGTCACACACACACACACACACACACACACACACACACACACACACACACACACAGGAGAACACATACTCTCTCCTTTGCACAGAAACACACACACACACACACACACACACACACACATTCGAGAACACACACTCAGTGGTTTTGTCTTATAGATTTATAATATCGTATGACATTTTTAGTCAAATGTAGTGCTTCATTTCAGAATAATGTAGAGTATGGGCGACTGATATGAAAAATTTATCACATCAGCATAACTGAGGACAGTTTAATTTTTTATATATTTATTTACCCTTTATTTCTTTATCACAGTTTTTAGAGTTGGAACAGGCAAAATGAATAGACAAAAGTGTAGCCCCACATTAAAAAGTCTAAATCAATAATCTAACCCATGACCACATTTCAAAAACTACATATCGAGATTTTTCAGATACGATTTCTAAAGTGATTGAGAAAGCTTAATGATGTGTATACAAGCAACCTATATGTTTGTGCCTCAAATGAAAATGTAAAGTTTGTTTTGAGCACCAGCCAGTTTGTGAATGTGACAGGAGTTCAAATGCAATTGTAAATTGGTGGATCTGATAATCTGGTGCAAAGACAATTCAGTAGAGTCTAATCACAAAAAGTCTAATCACCATAAAATTAAATACAATTACAATAAAATTAAAATATGTTTATATCTATCTGTTTATACATATATATATAGGGTATATGTATATGTAGGGTGCTTGCCTGAATGAAGAATCAAACCTACTACTGCATCTCTGTAAAAAATGACTATTTGAAAAGGATCAGGAAAAGATTAAATAACTAATAGAAACAATTAATAAAATAAAATAATGACATAGTGGCCCGGAATCCCATCAGCTACTTGTTACTATGCAGTTTAAGCACTGTACACTGATTACTGTTGCTTAGAAGCTCTCTATAATTGGTCTTTTTATAATATGTGTTTTTCAGTGTTCTAGTATGATAACCAGCACATTCTGAGAAAAGTATATCGGGACATCATTTATCACAATAACATATCATGTTGCCCAGCCCTACTTTAATGGAACACAATCAGACTGATACCATCAGAAAAAGTGGCTTTCTGTTTCGAATTCCAGTGCACTACAAGCTCATACAGTGAGACTGGAGAAAATAATAGACTTTTATTGAAGCACCATCTTCTCTGAAGACACCACTCTGAGCCCGTCCTGTCTGAGTGACAACACTGCGGAGAGCACCAGAAGTCAGAGGGTGTGCTTGGAGTCAACTTGGTGTGGGTGTCTGGCGGAAGGAATAGTTTGAATCGGCAATCAAGAGGAGATTTTTAAACAGATGCTGATTTAATCCCGCCTGCCCCCGACACGCTTGCACACACAGATGTAAAAAGTAAAGCACTGAATTGACTTGATTACAGTGTGTGCATCGCTTTCTTTTGGAGAACACATATTCAATCAGCATAGCTTTGCCCTGTTTATAAAAATGTGAAGTGCATTTTGCATCATTTCACGTGGTAGTGGAGTACATATTAGAATCGAGTAAGTTCACACACAAAACAAAGTGTGGATCAGTGCAGGACAATACGACCGCAGAGGCCCATCGTTACGGCATTTACCTCTTCATTCGGTGAAATGGGCCGAAATGCATTGCCTTTGTGGTGTCATTATTCAGGACAGTGATATACGCCGCTGCCGAGGTAAGGACAATTACCATTCGGGCCAGCCGCTGTGCTGAACACAGGCCAATAAGCCAAGATTGCACCAAGGACAGAAATGACATTACTATGAATGGGAGGGCAATGCGCAGCCATCAAATGTTACTTTACTGGCCACACTATAGGCAACAGCTCCATTCCTTGCCTATAAAAGCTGCCACACATCTGTTTGACTTGCTAATGAAGGAGTGCTGTGTCTCACCTGGCTCCAGCACGTCTCACGCCGTCTCCATCTTTCTCACAAATGACCTCCAGCGCTGCGTCACAGCTTCGGCAGATGCTTTGTCAGCGAGCGGCTCCGCAGCACGCCACTAAGAGCCGATCAGCCTAATGAAATCTTAAAGATTATAGAGCCACACTCGTGATACAGAACTCTGATGTCACTATAAGCGCACATGTATGTGGCATTTCCTCGGATTTCTGTATTACTATATAACGCTAAATCATGCAGTCAACACTGACCTTAACCTTTTTAACCAACATTTACTCTGACAAACTAAAAAGCTTTATTTTTTGTTTAACAAAAAATAACAAAAAAATAAGCAAAAAAAAAAAAAATCATATAGACCTGTCAAATGTGACCACACTCCCGAAATGTAAATATATTCCTGTTATCATAAGGACAGCTGAACCTCTCAAGTGCACATACACACATGGTCCATATATTTAGACTGTGTTACTAAGACTGAGAGAAAGAAATATTTAATCATCCTGTGAGGTCTGAGATTACTAAAGCATTTAAGACTGGAAGAGAATAACAAGCTTTTCTGTTCATACCTCCAAAGTCTGTGTTACTGGTAGGTTAAAGGTTTAGTTACTATAGTTAAAGCTTAAAGAAAGCTTAAAGAAATAGTTAAAAAAAATACATGATCTTCCAACTCAGATGCAGTCGATTAGATGAGACATGTTTACCAGTTATGTCTGTAATTCAGCACTGGAGCTGCAAGACTATTTTTTAACAAATATGAATAGCCAACAGTCATCCAAATCATTTGGGCAAGTACATGCGTAAGCAAGGCTGAACACTGCGCTACACTATGAACTTTTGTTCGGAATAGCTCACAACATGGTTTGGAAAAGTTTCATTTTTTATTTTTCACTGAATTGTCGACGCTAACCTTAACATAAACCTCAGTAGCGAGAAGGACCTTTTGCTTTTATACTTTATTTTATGTTCCACAAAAATAAGAAAAAAATCTTTTCTATCAGTCTGGTGACATTTGTTTCTCCCAACACTCTCCCAACACTCTCTCTCTTTCTCTCTCTCACACACACACACATACACAAGCCCACAGCTGTGCAGGTTAAACAGCCACCACACAGACTGAGTCAGGTGTGTGTTTGTCAGATAAGCGGGCTGCTGCTCAGTCACCGGGCTCTGACACCCTCTCTGACTGATCGTGAGCCAGGGCGAAACAGGGAAAATCACAACTTTCCTCCCAGGTGTGTAAACCTCTCTAGTTTTATGGGAGACCGCCATAGCAGGAGTGCTCTGAGCGGCAGCTGTGGAGCGAGGGTCCTTCTCCTACGCTCCCTGTGTACACCAGAACAGACCCCGCGTCTCAATCTGTATTCAGTTTACCACTGTGGCCACTGCGGAAAATAGGAAAAAAAAACAACAACTGACAGACCATTGAGCAAAAAGAAAAGAAATAAGACAGAAAGTGATTTCTCCTCTGCTTCTTCCTGACATAAAGCTGCCTTGGGACTTCCAGCTTGAATTCCATACTGGACAATGGGATTAAAGTAGGTAGGCAATGCCAGGCTAGCATAATAGGACCTGGAACAATTTCTTGAGATGAGTGGTATATGAAATCACTTCAACTCCCTAAGCTACAAGGGGCCCAGCAGTGTGTAATTTGTTTCCTGTTAATATCACCTATGCTAATTAGACTTCTATGTCATATTGTAAAAGAATCTGGATCTGGGGGGGAATGGGGCCATTTAGGTACCAGATGTTTGGAAACAGCCTTGACCTGAGGGGTCTGATGCAGAACATAACAGGGTAGTTCAATTCTAAGCTTCACTGAGGAGTAAGACTATTCAACATCAAGTCTGAAATAGGCTTGGGACAATGGGAGATAACTAATACCTTTGTGCACTTTTCTAGGCTATGTTGAGGTCTCTGACTGGTTTGCTATTACTTTCTTCTTTCTCAAGAAGTATGAAAGAAGCTTGACTTAAAATGAAACATCAGCATTTAACATTTTCAGATTGTTGCTGCTTTGGTAGACTGGGCAAAATGGCTGTCTACGTCTAAACCCTATATTGAAAACATGTTTGCCATATACTTTAGTCTCATTTATAAGCATAACTAAATGAAGGGTGTGGTGCCAGTATGGAAGGTGGGGGACAGTTCGTACCACGGTGGTTTCCACAGCGGTTCTTTAAACCAGTGCTTGTCAAACCAGTGTGTGTATCTGTGTGTGGGGCTGTTTGTGTGTGTGCAGTGGCACTTCATATCCACATGGAGGGATCCTTATGTGTTGCTCTCAGTCTCATGTTTTAAGCATTCAATGACTGAAAAGCATATACATTTCAAAACAGCATGTCACCACACCATGATCGGCTCTGCTGACCTAAGCCCAAGAGGAGAGAAATCACCTTGTCAGCACGTATACATATAGGTATATTTAGCAATCAAGCATGTCTATAGTCTAGTGACATCTGGATGGGTGGGGTGGGGGTGGTACGACAACTTCAGCTTAACTAGGGTCTTATCCTGATCCCTGCTCCACATTCTATACACACATAACCATGCTTTCTCCATATGCACAGATTGGTTACAGCTTGAACACCCCTGGAGCCACCCTTATGAAAAAATCTATCAGTTGGCATCCACAGAGGGAGCAAGCTATACCCACAATGCTGTGTACATTGTAGGTAGGCGAGGGTTACACATGTAGAGTAAAATGGACTACTGGCACCACCATGAACATACAATGCCAATGTAATCTGCTGCCTTTCAAAGGTCGGGCATCATTCCTGCTGACTGAACAAAATAAAAAGTGTCGCTTTAGCAAGCTGATGCAAAATAGACCTTTGTACAGTATGACTCTGTGCCCCAGATGTGATTGGCTTACTCAAATAGTTTCTGGTCACTGATTTCCTCCCCTAGTGGACTATGTTAATTTACTTTAAAACACCTGAAAGCATGTTTGCAGGTACTATTAAATATTCACATGTGGATGCACATAATAATCAAATTCTGTAGTAATTCATCAAACCATTGAGTTGCCCATGGAATATGGTGCAACTATAGTCCACTAATATTGCTAATGAATAATACATTATTTCTTTAACACTGGCGTATTTTATCATGTAATTCACATCACACTTAAAGTAAAATACAATCAGGCAAGTTATTTAGGGGGTGGTAGTAGCCTAGTGGGTAAAACACTTGCCTGTGAACCCGATAACCACAAAGTTGCAGGTTCAAACCCTCACTTTCTACCACTGTGTCCTTGAGCAAGACATTTAACCCTCAGTTTCTCCAGGGGGACTGTCCCTGTAACTAACGATTGTAAGTCTCTCTGGATAAGAGCATCAGCCAAATACCCCTTTTACCATTTCATTTGGCTTTCTTAAAATTTTCTTCTTTACTATCAGAGGTTTTTAATGTTAAAATAACATGTAGGCTCCTTAGTGGCAGATTGTCTAAACATTGGCTTTGTCATCAAGAAGTTGAAATTTTGAAGATGCAACACTGGCTTAGTCTGGGTGGCTCTGGATTGGTTGGATGGTCCTCCCTCTCCTTCTCATTACTCAGCACAATGCACTTCAGTGCAGATATCTGTTGATATTCTGATAGCAGAATTGGCAATTATTGTTCTCCTCCAAGCATACTGAACTGTCCTTTGACATCACGTTTGTGCCAATTCATGTTACTTAGAGGAAGAAATTGCTAGCCTTCACCCTCCCAGCTTGAAAGCATTTTGTGACCGGGGAAGTCCTGGCTGGTGGATGGAACTGTTCAAAAATCTATTTATTCTATGAAGATTTTTCATATCTAACAACCTATTTGTGGCTTATTGCTTTATAGATATTGTACGTTCTAATATAAGTTCAATACCTAAATGAACAAAAGTTACTAAGGAGCTCATATGTAGGCCTTCAATTCATACTTCACTTTTATAACTATAAAACAATCAAATTCATAGTACAGGAATCATTTCGTGTAGTTACTTAAGATTAATAACAAGTCATAAACAAGTTATAAATTAATAATAAATGAATAACATGCTTTAAGGGATGTTACTGTAAAAAGAAAACAAGATTGGTTTAGCAGACCAAAGAGGTTTTTGAGTGTAGGGTCATAAAGTTCTATTCTCGTTCCTGGACAATTCTCTCAGGTAGAAAAGTGTAGATACTTTCCCCAAGCAGGTACGCTACAAAATGTGTCCACATGTGTGTCTATTACTGCTTTTTCTGTCACAGACCAATGCATTTTCTCAAATATTTATTTTGCATGCACTGGAAGTATGAAGTGAAAAAGTAAAAAACAATAAGTAAACCTATTGTATAAAACTGTACCCGACTATATACATACAGTAAACAATGTGGAACATTGCCTTGATGCTACAAAAATGCCTTTACATCTGTTTCATCATTCGTCATTATCCATGTGAGGCAGACATAACTAACAGCAACAGTCACTGGAATGAGTAACAGTTTCACCTATGATACTTTAGTCTAGTCCTTTGGCACAAACTGTGTTCCCAACAGTTAGTGTAGACAGTTAGAGGACAGTGCTACCTTCTATTGCTTTTTGGATGATGCTTTGGAATGTCCAAGAAATGTATTTTATTCCCACCTTTATCATTTTCATAATTCATTGTTATGCCTATCTGTAATGACTGTTGTTTCATGTTTATATGTTTGTTAAAAAGTCAGTAAACTCTTACTGAGACAGAGGACCACAGATAAATCTCCACCATAGACAATAAAGTTTAACTGTCAGATCAAAATAAAAAAATATTTTTCTGCAAAACTAATTTTCAATTTGACCATTATTTATGTTCTATATGCAGATGAGTTTAACTAATTGTAAGAATCTGATGGAAAGTGAGTAAAAACAATGTTTTTCTTGCCTGTGCTATGTTTCACATTCACTGGTGAAAATAAATCCATCACATTGAAAGATTCAGACTATTAGGCTTCGGTGCTTGCAAAACCAGTATAATTCACATGTGATTTTCACATGTCTGTCTTTCATAACAGTATTATGTCTATGCCAGCACAACATGAGCACTCAAAGCATGCAACACTGCTTAAAGAAAAGTAAAAGCACATGGACTGCAGACTGTTTGTGACCCATTAGCGACACTGAAGGGTTAAAGGCTGCTCAGCTGGTCACTCTGTCCAATTGAGGACAGTTCTCCAAGGGGTGTAAAACGGCAGAGATAAATTCCTAATTTCACCCAGGCTATGGGTCAGGCTCTCAGCCAAATCACTTATTATTAGGAACCAATGTCACATATTTCAAACCCAGACTTGCACTTAAGTGTGACAGGTGTTTATTATGGAGCAAGGCACAATAATTAGAGCAGACAACATGGCTGCTCTATGACAGTAACTTTATGAGCTGACAAAATGTTTAAAAGTCCAAAATAACTTGCTATGCCGCCATTTTTTTCCTGTTTTTATCTGACCACAGTTATGGTAGTTCTGGCTACCCACTACAGTGTTTCAAACTCATGACTTTCTGATCACAGGGGCAACTGCCTAAACACTGGACCACCAGCTGCCCATTACCTAGGACACCTCCAGTCACACAATACTACCAAGGTGGGAGGGTCAAGGCAAGCATGTATTCAAACTGCCACTAGTGGGCTTGGAGGAGAGTGCTAACTTCTAATTTTGTTACATCAGCTAACAGCAGTGGAGGGAGGGATGGATTACAGCACTTAGCCAAGAAACAAACTGGGTACTTTAGACAAACCAGATTAGTAGGCGAACCAGATAAAATGGCCTGAATGCAGGAACAAGTCAAGTCAAGTCTTAATTATATAGCCTAGTTTCTTAAAGGTCATTCAATGTACTTTAGAAGAATCGAAAAAAAATATTAAGCATAAACACAGTTGGTGCGGATCTGATATTGATGGTCAGTTTGTACCAGCAGCATAGTTATTAAATGCCATTTGACCATCTTTAGATTCAGCTCTTTTCACCCCTAGCTGAGCAGCTCCTGCAGATCTAGGAGACCTACTAGGATTATATACATCAAACAAATCAGAGATGTATTTAGGGCCCAAACCACTGAGTGACTTGTACATGATGAGTAATGCTTTGAAATCAGTTCTGTACCAAACGGGGTCCAGTGCAGGGAGCTGAGGATTGGAACGGTTTTAGTCTTGGTTTTAGTTAGAATTCTGGCAGCAGCGTTTTGAATAAACCAGAGTGGTCCATTGGACTTTTTGGGAATCTTAGATAGGAGTATTGCAAAAGTCAACTCTGCATGAAATAAAGGCATGGATAAGATTCTCTAAGTCCCATTTAGGCACAAAGTCTCTAACTTTTGCAATGTAAGGTGCTAAAACACTGACTTTGGTATAGCTTTAATGTGGTCACTAAACTAAAATCTCCATTCATGATCATACCAAGTTTTTACATGGGTAGACGGCTAGTGCTTTAGTTTCCAGGTGGGCTCTGAGAATTTATCTTTATTTACAAACAAGGTAATGTCTGTTTTGTCTTTATTTAATTTTGGTTTTAATATGAGGTAGGAGTACCTAATAAAGTGGCACCTCTGTATCTTCTCAGCAGTGATGGCTGGTCTTAATTTCAGATGGGAGGACTGATTTATCAATCAACTAATAGGCCTTCGCACCCCATGTAATATATAATAGTGCGTTCGACATGCAATCACAGTTGACTACAAGAAGTTAAGTTTACACATCATCCACTGAGCAAAAAGAAAATCATCTAACATTACACTAGCTCTACCATTAGCTCCTCTACAGATTTAACCCAAAACATCTGGGTACTGAGCATGAACTTTTTTTTATGTGAGATTAGTCAAACATACATTATGCATCCACAAATGAGTTTAAGCTTACTGCATCAACTTTTAAAAGCTTCAACTATTTTGGGAGAACAGCAGGAGAACAGAACTGTCTGCAGGTGCAAGAGGTGAAAGTGAGATCCATCAACTGCAGTTTATATATTAGTGAGAAAACTAAATCTAAGTGAGTAGAGTCTCGAAAAAGTGAGTAAAGCTTATAAAACGAGACAAGTAAACTGCATTTCAAATGAACTGGACCTGATTCTCCACCACATGACTGGGAGAAGGGTGATTGGTATGCCTGACATGTCCCAGTTATTGATCATGTCACTGAATGCGCTTTGGCTTCGATGAATCTGTCTCTCATTTACTGTTTTTTTTTCAGTGACGTGACTTTTGTCATGCAGCAGATCTATCACCTGTCATGTAAACTGAACACTACAACCACATCTGAAAGCTACACGCCTTCACCCTGCACTGTCGTGTGCACTGTGACGAGGGCTGTGATGGGAACAGGGAGAGAAACTAATATAACTGAGTGTATCAGTTTGATGTGCCTCCCCCTTCCAGGGTCAGAGGGTATGAGATAAATCAGGACGCTTGCTGACGGAAAACAGGATTCTGGAGGGAATGGACACAAAGGGACAGCAGGAAGAGAGGAGAGGAAAAGAGGATGGAT
This sequence comes from Hydrocynus forskahlii, assembly GCA_037974365.1. Taxonomy (NCBI): domain Eukaryota; kingdom Metazoa; phylum Chordata; class Actinopteri; order Characiformes; family Alestidae; genus Hydrocynus; species Hydrocynus forskahlii. The sequence continues at coordinate 12,003,126 of JBBPCX010000028.1, forward strand.
TGCATGGATGTGACAGGCTATTACTAAACTTTATCATGAGGCCATAACGCTGGGGATCATTTCATCAGAGACAAAAGGAATAAATCTAAGCTATGCTTGTCAGAGATTGACAGGCGGCCAGACCCTTGGACACCACTGCTGGAGGTTATACGCTGACAAGCAGACGCGAAAGCAGTGGTTTAAAGATCTGTCCATACCACAGGTCAGCAGTGTAGATGCAAATATAGAGTTGACCTGATGGGATGTGACAATAATAACGGCCCTTGAGACAGTTTTAGGATGTCTTGTTTAAGGGGACAAGCTCAAGAAGGACATGTCTTTCATTTGAAACAAATCCATCTTCCACTTCCCACTCATTCTGTCACATAAAGGTGTTAGAAAGAGTTCTTTGGAACAAACACTTTCCCCAAAGGAAATCTTTCAAATGATTGGTTTAAAGTGACTCAGGAATCAAAAGGGGCTCTTCTGGGGCCCCAAGACACCAAGCCAATTGGTGACTGTTGAGCTGTCACCAGGTGTCAGTGGTCAACAGGCACCAATCACCCGTTGTTTGTGTGGTGGTGGGGTTGTCTTGGCCAATTGAGAATGTTAAATCATGTCAGCGGTCATCTGTGAGAAAATCAGTAAACAGAGGTATGAGGGCAATGGCACACATGTACAAAAGAAATCATGAACATGCAGCAAGCATGTTCACCATTTAATGTGCAAACATTTTGGAGTAGTTTTACACACCCTGCTGCAAACCAACACTAATTTAGTTTCACACTGGCTATAGCTAAACACATTTTAGGTTTGTAAGATATTGCGAACTCCTGCTATACAGAATTTTAGTCTTTCATGCAGGAGCATTAAGTGTATGTGGAGCTGTAGTCTTGAGTGATAAAATATATGGGCAAAAGTATTAAGACGGCTGTCCATTGCATCAACAGGTACTTCAAATGCATAGACTTTAATATGGAGTAGGTCCCACCTCTATAGCAATATCAGCTTCCACTCTTCATAGAAGGCTTTCCACAAGATTTTGGAGTTTCTGTGGGAATTTGTACCCATTAATTCTGTAGAGCATTAACAAGGTCAGGCACTGATGTTGGACAAGAAGGTCTGGCTCACAATGTCTGTTCCGGTTCGTCCCAAAGGTGTTGGATCGGGTTGAGGTCAGGGCTCTGTGTGGGTAGTCAGGTTCTTCCACATCAAACTCATTCATCCATGTCTTTATGGACCTTGCTTTGTGCACTGGGGGCACAGTCATGCTGGAAAAGAAAAGGTTCTTCTCCAAACTGTGTCCACAAAGTTGGAAGCATGTCGTTGTCCCAAATGTCTTAGTATGCTGAACCATTTAGATTAAGCCCTTTACTGGAAATAAGGGGTCTAGCCCAAACCCTGAAAAAACAGGCATGTCCTAATACTTTTGTCCATACAGCGTACGTTCAAGGCAAGTTTTCATTAAAGACTTGAGTTGTGGCAGCCGGTGGCCATCAGTCAGCATTAGTTACTGTTAGCTCTTCAACATTGGTCACAAGTTTTATCAGAACATAGAATGGAATGATAATAGCAGTCCATATTTTGTCCATATCTTGTATCAACCAGAGCGCCTAAAGCTTCTCAAACCTATGAGAACCTGAAACTCCCAGAGTGCTCCGTAATGCATAACACTCAAGCTGCTTTTAGCCCCTGTGAGCTAGTACCAGGAATTTTTGTAATATGCGGTAATTCTTGTGCAATAAAACTTGCTTTCAATTTGATTTAATCTGATATGTCAAATATAGGAAGGGGGAGAGCGGCGCTTTTGGGTTACTGGATTATTGCTTTGGGCAGATATTGCATTCCTTTTTTTCTTTATTTGATATTACAATCAAAATGCATGGTTATTGGAGTTTTGAGTGGTATTAAGTCAGGACTGGGGGGATAGGTGAGTAAAGAGAGGGTTTCAGAAGGAATATATAGTCTAAGGAATCAGAAAAGAAAAAAGGGGAACATAGCTAAGACTGCAGTGGTTTGGACAGTGATCTGTTGGTAATGCATGTAGGGTCACTCAGATCTGCATTGAATTTAGTTTAAAAATGCAAACTGGTTCTTAAAATTCATCAGTTATTGACAGCACTGACATAAATGTTTTTTCACTGAACTTATGTCTTGTTTATTAAATTATTACATATGACATGATAAGGGAAATGACCTTGACAGGGTGACTGAAAATATTTCCTAGATTTCCTTTGAAGCGGACAGTCAGACGACAGAATTTCACACGGTGGCTCAACTTGCTCACAGCACATATCTGAATTTTCAGCTACCTGTACTGAGATTAAAATATATGCCCTGTGGGTTAGAGGACACTACACCTTACCTGGTAGAGGAGCTACCTTTCTTGAGAAACACTCCACCTCGCCCACTAGAGGGTGTTAAGCACTTCCTCAGCACAGCTTCAGAAACCCTAGACCAGGACTCCTGTGTTACTCAGATTCTGTTGTTTGGAACAAGAAAGGCACTCATCATTTGCTGTTTTTCAGTTTTTGTCCCCATTCCCCAAAGTTTGAGAACAAAATAAATAACATAATAATCAGCCGTGTCCCAGTAAGGAGTGCTGGAGCAGGAGAGTGGAGTGTGTGGACCGTTTGGATCACTGAGTGCCAGGCTAGAGCTGCCACTCATGCTTTGATCTAATCTGGTCTCTGTGCTCTCAGGCCAGAGCTGAGAGAGAGAGAGAGAGAGAGAGAGAGATAGAGAGAGAGAGATGGAGAGAGAGAGTGACAGAAAGAGAGAGTGAGACTGAGAAAGAGAGAGAGAGAGATACCGAGAGTGAAAAAAGAGAGAGAGAGAAAGAGAGAGAGAGAGAGAGAGAGAGAGACGATAATGAGAAACCTCATAAATTTCCCACAGACAGAAAGAGAGACATTGACACAGTTCAAAGATAGACAGAGAGGGAGAGGGAGAGAGAGAGAGAGAGAGAGAGAGAGAGAGAGAGAGAGAGAGAGAGAGAGAGAGAAAGAAAGACAAAAAAAAAGAGAAAGAGAGAGAGACATGGAGAGAGACAGACAGACAGCAAGAGAGAAAGAGAGAGACAGACAGACAGACAGAGAGAGAAAGAGAGAGACAGAGAGAGAGAGACAGATAGACAGACAGAGAGAGAGAGAGAGAGAAAGAGAGCGACAGATAGACAGAGAGAGAGAAAGAAAGCAATAGACAGAGAGAGAGAGAGAGAGAAAGAGAGAGAGAGAGAGAGAGAGAGAGAGCGACAGACAGGCAGACAAACAGAGAGAGAGAGAGAAAGAGATGGATACCATGGAGATTATAAGACTGGATTACATCTCTAGAGAGCACGAATTTGACATGGCTGTGTGTGAGTGCAATCTAAAATTCAGAAGATTATAAAGTTCTGAGACTGTGATGGACTGGCGATCTGTCCAGGGTGCTTCTCCACCTTGAAACCTGGGCAGATAACCCTCCATGACCCTGATTAGGATAATTGGCTCAGAAAAAAAATGAATGAATTAATTAATGAAGTTTTAGGAGACTTTTAGACAGTTATTTCTGGCTGGAAATGTTCAAGGTTTGTCAAATGTCTGACCCATGCTCCGTCCATAAATACATAGAACTCTATTTACATTCATAAATAGAGTTTTTGTCAAAAGATATTTAACATGTTATTAATTTAATATATATTTCTTTTAATTAATTAATTTAGAGTTAATTTTCTGTGCGTGTGAAAAGTCCCACTCTTATTCGGAGTCTGATTGGCAGTTAATTAAACTGTGAAAACACTGACTGGCATTAGTGGTGATCGAGTTACCTAAATAAAGTTATGTGAATGTCTCTTTATTTTCACTAACCAGCTTGTGTTGCTGGCTCACATTCTGCCGTTATCATAGTCTTAAGTGCTTTATCACACAAATCTGTCTCTTTACACCTGAGTCTGGGGTAATCAGATTCGCCTGTGTTATAATTGCCTCATGTGTCTGTTTGCCACACATCTGAGCTAAATGGAGAATATTGACAACAGCAGTGAGTTTGATTAAGTTGATGTTGAGTCATTCGGTCAATCTATTTAATTCTGTGCTTTGCTTTATGACAATAATCCCTCACGTAGTCGGCCTTCAGATATCCTCCTCTGCTCTCCTCTCCTGTCGTGATTAAATGTGTGCAAGGTCAAGCGGTTTTAGAATGTACAGCACGTCGTGCCGCTCCAAGGAGGAATTAACTCTCTCTTTCTTGCTAATGAAGACTTTTCGCGGCTTGGTGTTGCAAGGTCAGCCAAAGTAAAGATTACGTTAGGGTTAATTACCAAGAGACAAACGGCTAAATATGAATTCAGTGTATATTTACACTGTCTAGAAAAAGGGGATATGAGGCAATACAGTGATAACCAGTAATAAAACAAGGATATTGTATAGGCGGATATTTAAGTATATTGTAACTAATGATGAAACTACCTGTATTTACAAATGTGATTATTGTTCCTTTCATTGCTATTCTATTGAAATTTAACAGCATTTTTAATTAAATATCAAAATATGTGACTTTTTCAGTTTGTTTCCATAAACAAATAACAAGAACAGCACAAAACTGTCAAGGGTTGCTTTTCTTTTTCTTCAAAACAAGACTATACAATAACTTTTCATTACAATAACTTTTCATGAAATTTTGGTCCCGGAGGAAGTTGCTTATGTTACGACTGCACAGACACACGGAGCCACAGAGACAAATTCAATATAAAATATGAAGTCCAAATAAATCCAATAACTGCATTATGCTATATACATAAATGCTGAACATAAATACTATAGATAAATAACTTAGAGTTAAGTGAATTACTAATGATTTTTAAATGGCAGTTTTACGCTATTGCATGTAATAGAGATCAGTAGTATATAAATAATACTGACATAAGTGGTGAAATTCACATTGTAAGACTATTGCACATAACAAGAAGATACTGCATATAATGAAATGATTTAGCACTCATTAAGACTACTGCACATAAGCATGAGATAATAATGAACATAATGATAATAATTTAAACCCAATAAGAAACTGCACAACAAAGTAACATCAGGTTATTGCACAGATTATTGTGTGGATGTGTGACAGGGGGAGGAGTTATATGATGGCAGTGTGAAGGAAGGATTTTCTGTGGCATTCAGTGGAGATTCAATACATTGGTATAAACATATATCAAAAATCTTCTGCAAGCACAAACATGGTTGTAGAATTTGCTCTTCTGACAGAACTATTCTGTTTATTTCATTCGCCTGCGTGAGAAATTAATATTCTCGATTTTACCTCCCATTTTTGTTATCAATGCAAAGGTAGGTAATGACAAAAGAAAATGGAATCTCATGGAATCCTTTACGATAGCAAGAGCTTGTCATCCGATAATGCAGCTAGGATAGATATAGGGGAGTTACACTGGGATTCCCTGTCACATGAGACCACTTGATAAGGTGATACCGTTAGTCCATGGGGCATGACAGATTGAGGAATTATGGAGGATTACATGGTGTCTGGCCCAGAACACATGGTAAATTTGGTTAGCATGATAAGATTGGTCTTGCCTCCACTCACTGACTAACTAAAGCTCTAAAATCTGTCTTAAGATTCTGACAGAAAAAATATGCGCTTTAATAGCAGTGCTATGTCAGGAATTATGGTTTAATGTGTTCAGAAGCTTTCAGATGTGCGATTTCTAACTGAACACAGTTGGATGCTAAAATGGTAAAAAGCACATAGAGTAAAAGGTCCCAAATTGATAAAAATGAACCTAAACTTCAAAAGTAAAGCTTAGTTTTTAGACAGAGTCACTACAGTTGCAAGAAATCTGCCCACACACAATGTTTTTGGCACTGCAATACTGACCACAGGCCCCCTGTTGATTTTTTTCATTTGAAAGATTAAATCAGACTGTCCTGCAAAACTGAGACCAAAAAGGCACAAAAGAGTGGGGGCGTAAATCCTCATGTTCTCCATTTGTTGAAAAAAAAGGGGGATTTTATTTTCACAGTGCCCACCATCTGTTGGTTCGGGCTGTGCAGTTTCTGAGTGGTGGGACTGCGTGCAGATGTTGTCCGCAGACAGAGCGACCTGGCCGCTGCCCCACTCTGCACATGCCTGCGTCTAAAAATACCACTTTTGTTTTGCCTTATCCCCAAGCCACTAATGGCCTCTAACATACTGATTCAGGGCAGAAATGGGCCTAAAAGGTGGCTCATACGTAAAGGCAGACTAAAAACAAAAGCAGGGGAGGCCAGGATTATGAAGTATTATGACAACATTATAACACCACTTAAAGTGCCCATCTGGAAGTGCTCTTTCCGTGTCCTATATGGTGCAGTAATTTAGCCCGTATGGACAATATATATACATCTAACGCTATATAATGCTACATATAAGCCTAATGGCTCAGGTTCAGTCATCAAGCTAGTGGCTGCTGATGTGGGAGTGAATCTGTGCTTGTGAAAAGTGTGTTGTTTACAAAACAAAAAACAAAAAACAAAAAAAACCATCTTGAACTTGAATCGGACGAGAGTTAGTTGTGTGAAAGGCGTGTTGTCTAAAGCAATTTTTAATGAGGGTTTACTTTTCTGTGCGGCATTTAACAATAAGATCAACCTAATATTTCATAAATAATCAAGACACTCGAGGTCTGCTTCAGATTCATTATTTAGACGATGTGGGGCAAATCTGATTTGATATCAAGTGATTATTGTGTAATTGCTGTGTAATGACATGATCTAAATATAGATACCTCTGCTCAAATCTGACTTGTCAAAAATCGGGTTTTATCTGAATAAGTCAGATCTATGCTACATTTAAGCGAAAAAGATCTGGGTTATTTTGATTCTGTTATGTGAATGTTGTCTGAAGCTCATGTGTTTTCTTTTCCATTTGGCCTGTGACAGGCTGTAGGCGACTGAGATGGGTGTTCGTCTGGGCCACCTGAGCGACGCTCTGTGGCCGCCGCTGTTGCTGCTGCTGCTGCTCTGCGCCTCGCCCTGCTGCCAGGGCCGACCCTTCACCATGGTTGAGCCCACCGTCAACGTGGCTGTGGTGTTCAGCGGCTCCGCCTACCAGCTGGAGATAAAGGGCCGACTGAGCCGGGAGAACTTTCTGGATCTGCCGCTGGAGGTGAACCCCATCACTGTGCTGGTGAACAACACCAACCCACGGGCACTGCTGACGCGCATCTGCGACACACTGGCGGCCAACAGGGTGCACGGGGTGGTGTTTGAGGACAACATCGGTTCAGAGGCTGTGGCGCAGATCCTGGACTTCATCTCCACTCAAACGGCAGTGCCTATCGTGGGCATCAGCGGGGGCTCTGCAGTTGTCCTGCCGCACAAGGTCAGAGTTGGTTTTTGATGCCACCGGCTGCGCGGTTAATGCCAGATTTTAGAGCCGGTTAGACAGCAGGCCTCTACCCTGCACATTTTAGAGCTTTGCCTGGCCAATATTCCCATATCAGCTCAGGGAGGGCTCATTAATTAGGGGGGTTCAGCAAAACATGAGGTAAATTGGGACAAATGCATTTCACACTCCGTTGTTCTATGAGCGACAGAAACAGGTCAAATGGTACTATCCTGAATAATAATCACTAGGGTGCTTCTCATTTAGATTTTGGTCTGTGGTTATAATTTAAACTCCACCAAAAAAGTGACACCCTTTTACTCAGCTCACCCATGCTGATAAGCTGATTTAGGAATAAGGGTTTACCTGGGCTCTACCAATTTATACCCAGATATGTCCCTCATATCATCACTGTGACAAACATCTGAATCTCTTTTTTTTTTTAGCTGAATTAAAAAATCAGTAGCACTTTACATTTTCTTTAAATGTCATGGTGTACGGACACATATGAAATAAAAAGATGAAAAATACCAAATATGACATAAAATCTCATTCCAGAATTCTTTTATAAGCTAAGATTGTTTCTTCCCCTGTAAAGTTACCATTTTAGAGATACAAGTTGTTTTGTGCCAACAGAAACAACAAAGTAACATTAGTTATTTAGTCTGCGTCTTCAAGATTGATTGGCTTAATCATGCTGATCTGAATTGAATAATTCAGGCTGTTCTCTACTAGTAAAACCTATCATAGGATTCTATGTGCAGATTAAATGTGATGTGTTATCTTGATAGCAGCATAGTGTACTGTGCTATGAAGCAAAGTAATAAAGCACAGTGAAAAAAATATTGAGATGTTGAATAATACCTGAACAGGTCAATGCAAACCATTGTTAGTTAGCTGGATCTCAGGGCGGCATAGCAATTCTGGTCCTGCGTATTTTGATATGCAGGACCAGAATTG
>JBBPCX010000028.1:12021979-12050137 GCA_037974365.1 Hydrocynus forskahlii
TGTGTGTGTGTGTGTGTGTGTGTGTATATGTAGATGTGTGTATATATATATGTGTCTGTCCCAGCTTTCATGTTTCTCCTGTGCACTCATTGTCTGATGGGCTGTGGTTAATTCATTCTGTGAGGTTTGTTTGGGGTTGGTTTACTGCTTCTAGACTTCACCCCATTGTAAGCAGATCTGGCTCAGGATACTGGCAGTAAATAGGCCACCACTGTCCAAGACAAGAGTTCACCATCGTGTGAAAATCTAATTTGTTAGGGGAGAAGCAATCTTAGGTGCTGTGGTCTGTCTCGAGGGAAATAGTTCAACCCACTTGCTACAATAAGCCACCAGTACCAGAAGATACTGATTTTGTTTACTACTCTTTGGAAATGGGCCCATGATGTCAGTCCCCGATGTGTATTCAGGTTCTTTCATTGGGGTGGAATGCAAGTAGCCTGATAAATTTGCCAGCTGAGGTTGGCAGTTGATACACCCCTTAAATTACTCCCTGTTTCCTAACATCAGGCCAATAAGCTACTTCAGTGATTTTCAGCAGAGTGTTCAGTCTCCCTAGATGTCCTCCTAAAGGACCATCATGATAGTACATGAGAACTGTTCCTTTACGTTTTCTGTAACATACAGTTGGAATATTTTCTTTCAACATTTTCCTCTGTTGTCATTCATAGCAATTTTCACAGAGCATTTGAATGTGGCCCCCAATATTCTTCTGACCAGAAGGTAATTTTAGGAATTTAAATGTACCCTGAAGAAAACGAAAAATACTCTTGTGGCCTCACTTGCCAAATGCCGCTCTTGAGGTCTATTGTTCTTAATACTTAGGCCCCATGCAATTACAGTGGGGATTTTGTATTCAGACCTCTGTAATCAACAAGAAAGCTTTTTTCCCACCCAAACGACAGGGAAGGCCCATAGTGATGATTCCTTTGGAAAGCATGCTTCTGATCTCTTTCGCCATGATAACTCAATAGGCCTTCTTCCATACAGGGATTTTATCATCGGTATTGATACCTTGGGTTAAAATAGTGGCAGGTCCAAAATCTGTGCACACAAGAAGGAATTGAGTTGCTCATGACACTGTGCACTTGCATCTTCTTCCTGAACAAGTCTCTCAATTTGTATTCCAAACTCCCTCAAGCATTTCCAATACACCAGGCTCCTTTGCTCCATCTGCATCAGTTAAGCTATAAAGGAGAAGAAACAGGTACAGTGTCTGTTTGTGGAAAGGATAATAGAAGTATTGTGAGACCATACTGTGCATTCATGATGTCAAGCGTGAGACTAGGAAGTCCATGTCAATGATTACAGGAAAAGCTAACTGCTGGACTTTCATAGCATAGACGTTTAACATAATGTGCCTGTCATGAAGAGTACATTCCAATTTGATCCGGTCTGTTTGCCAGTATGAATGCAGAGTCATTGCATGGTTATAAATTGTCGTGCGTCTTTCTATTTTAGAGACTCCTGTACTTGGGTATATGCACAGACAATGTTTAAAAGTTTATCGACATCCACCGATCTCAGAGCCATTGGGAGCATGATAAGTTTCAGACAGCCTGCTTTACTGTCACCTCTCAGAGTCTTATATTGCTTTGCTGTTTCTACTTCTCAACCAATTTTGCTCATCTAGACTGTTAATTAATTCGCCACCTTTCTTTACAGAACTGTTCAGGCTCATTCAAACTGGATGGTGAGTATTTTGTGGACAGCAAACTTCATGTCCTCTGCAGATTTTCTATAAGGTTAAACTCTGGGATCTGACTGGGCCACGCATTGAAATTCACCTTTCTTCACGGTGTTTTTTGCCGTGTCCTTTGGGTCATTGTCATGTTGGAAGGTGAACCTTCTTCCTGTTGACATCTTTCTGGCAGAGGGCAGCAGGAATTTGATGGTACTTTGCCGCATCTGTTATTCCTTCTACTTTTCCTTCTACTAAGTGCCACAGTCCCTGCTGCAGGGAAACACCCCCAGGATCCTGTGTCCATGCTTTATTGTAGGTAAGGTGTTGTTTGGATAGTGAGCTGTACTGGCTCTCTGCCAGATAACACCTTTTTACACTTGGCCTCAGAATCTTTAAGGTGTGTTTTGGCAAAGCTAAACCAAGAACGTAATGTAGCCTTTTTTTGAGGAGTGGCTTTTTTCCTCCGACCCTCCTCCCGTACAAGTCACATTTGTGGGGCACTTGTAATATTGTTGTCACATCCACATGATGACCTCTCTTTCCATCAATTCAGGACAGTAGCTGCTTCAAAGTTGCCATAGGCCTCTTGGTTACTTCTCTGACCAGTTTCCTCCTCGCTCTTCCATACAGTGTGGAGGGACAGACTAACACAGCCTAGAACCAAACACTTATTTATTATAGACTTTATGGTGCTCCTAGGGATTGATAAAATCTTTACATTTTTGTATCCATTTCCTGTGCCTTTGACAGTGCCTTGTTGATAGTTTAGTTAGTTGTCAGTTAGTTGCACTACCAAGCTCTAGAATAGCTGTTTTTTTGTTGAACTAATCAATTATAATTGATCACAGGTGGAAGCCAATTAGCTTGGTGTGCAATGGAGATGGTGATTAATTACACCTGATTAGGTTTACAAGTATTTTTAGGACAGGGGTGATCCTTTATCCATTCTAGTGATTCTGTTTTTTCAAAACTGTTGCTATCATATCTTTCACTTGGATGTTATATTTTGCACTGTGTAAATACAGCTGGAAACAACTGTGTGTATCTTCATTTCAGGCTGCAAATCAATAAAATATGCATATTTTGAAGGGAGTGATTCTCTTTGCTACGCATTGTGTAATGTTCCTGTTTATTCAGCTGGTCAGTTATAGCAACAATGAAGTCAATAAAATCTCTAGTATAGTTGGTTTGTGAAAAGATTAAAACATCTAAAAAAGCACCATCAAGCACATATAGAGAAAAAATGATGCAGGAGTTATCTTACCCATCTTTTATTGGTCCTCATGTTAAAGGGAAAATAGTTCTCTTGTATCCAAACCGTAAAAAAACTTACATTCAGGGAAAATGTAATCCCTTTCAAAAGCCCCAAAAATGGAAGGTATTCAGGATCTCTCTCACCAAACAGAGATAAGTTCCTAATCTCACCCAAAATCAGTTCACTTTCCTGAGTACTCCAATTTCTCCTTACTTAATCTCCTTGGGACTCACAGTTTATTCCACTGGACCCTTAGGCAGTATCTTCTCAGTCTAGTTTACTGCTGAGGGTTCTCTCCTTCTTTGAAAAACAAACTCTATAGTTCTGTTTTCCCTATAAAATAAATTCCTCCCCCCCTACCTGGACACCCTAGTGGTTTGACAAGAAGTAAAATGACAGGTGACAGCAAAAGAAACCAATCCCTGGAACTGCGATTGTTCCAAAAGACACGTTGTTTAGAGACCTCCTTCAACAATGACAGCAGAAAAAAGCAGCAAGACAAAGGCACAATCCTCAAATGCACGGTTAAAGAATGTGTACCATTAAAGAACAATGTTTAAACTCTCAGGATCAGATGCACTGATGAGGTCCGTAATACGTTATGATGTGGTTGCAGTTTTCTCAAACTCTATTTTTTGTTACTGTGTAATAACTCCACTAGAGAATATTTTGATGGGGAAGAACTTCACTAACACAGCTCTCTCTTTGTTATTGACACTGTTATTTAATTGTGTCTTTTAAACACTGTGCCTTATGGGTGCGCAGAACTACATACAATTTGTGTGATAAGATGCAGTCTTATCAAATGTTAAATACGGGTACATTTTGAGTGCATATTGCACTGACCTGTGCCCTTATATACATCTGGTATCTGTGCGATAGAGATGTGTGTGTGTTTCAAACAGAAAATGAGAGAGAGATCCACTTTACAAAGCAATTTGTTCTGTACTGGGACAGTTTATTTTATACCACATGACACTGTGTATTATCTGTGTATTATAGAGAAAGGGCACATGACATAATTTAAATGTTTAAGCTGAAAGAAAGTGTGTGTCAGTGCCATTTATTCTTTCTGTCTGTAGTGGGTGGCAACAGTGAGCAACATTGCTACCATGATACACTACATTACAATAATCTTAGTTATTTGTGCCTATTCATTAATTTCAGAAGACTGCCCAACAGTATGCTTCATTACAAAAACCACCATGTACCACATTGCAATGCATGATTTGTTGTAGAAGGTGAGAGAAGGATTTTAATGATATAATGTGGACTTTGATGTGCAAAGTGTCCATCTGTGAATACACCACAGCACACGGTGTGAACAGCAGAAAATTCTTTCTCTGTATTTAACCCATTCACCAAGTGAAGCAGTGGGCAGCCAGGAACACAGAGCAGTGTGTGGAGACGGTACCTTGCTCAAAGGAACCTCAGAAGTGCCGCTAGCAGTCCTGGGATTCAAACTGACAACTGATTGCAGAGGCAACTCCCAGCAGTTAGGGAGTTAGTGGTAATAATAGACTGAGCAGCCCTAGTAGTTAATCTGTTAGAGGTACCAGCTGCCTCAGTGGTTAGTCTGTGAGTGGTAATAATAGACTGATAAGTTTGTTGTATATTTTATTCTTAGAGGAAATTTGAATTCTGTAAATGTCATGTAATGATTTAAAAACAAAATGAATTTTGAAGGTAGACTAAACCATGCCAGCAGAGTAGCTTGTAGTACGGACACAGCTAAATTGTTTTCAAATTGGCTAAATACCATTTATATGCTGTTATGAATGAGCCTACAACAGGAGGTGTGAGCAAATGTAGGCAAGTGCAAGCATACCAAATGTCAAAATTGTAGCGTGAGTGGTTCTTGAGATATTAAAATGTGTCAGTTGCAGTGGCAAATTGTTGTGAAGTTTGAACCTTTATGTCACAAATACTAGTGAAGTACTAGGTTTTTGCACTGACGTTATTTGCTGGGTGATGCTACTACACAAATGAGTCATGATGAACAGGTCCATGTGCCTTTTAGAAGCAAACCTGCTGTACAATTTTCAGAATGTTTAATGAGACAGGCTATGGCTCAAAAAGTGCTTGGCTCCTTCCATCCAGAGACACACATTTCTAATTCTATATCAGTCACATAGTGCTGCAGTCACACCAAGTTTCATATGTACTGGTGAAATCTAAGTATATGAAATCATTGAACGAATATTTGGGTGATGAAACACTGACACTGACAAACTTCGACCCCTAATAAATGTCTAAGTTCACTATCACACGGTTTCTCGCAATTCTTAAAAGCAAAACTCATATAGCTAAACTGTTTATTTACTATGACCTCACTGTGGCAGACAATGTTCTCAAATACTAATATCAAGATTTTTATTTCCAAAATGGCACTGTGTAATTGCATCAGATTTTGGGTTGTATCGTTAAGAATTGCTCCAATGATTGTTCATTTGGTAGAAATGCTGATTCATTTATGAATATGTTCATATAAGCTACTGACTATTCAATTTCAGTCAGATGTACTGTTTGTTAGTACTTTATTCGTATTTGTATCTCATTAAATCAGTTGTACACAGTCCAGCTTCTGTCTGTGGACATGCTGCCGTTGTGTTTTCATATGCAAAATACCCTGTAATGTGTTATCAGCAATTGGTATTGCAAACAGATAAGATAAGATGAGATAAATCTTTATTGTCATTGTCACTTTTTCAAGGAACAACAAAATTTATGGTGCAGGCGACTCAGTGTGAGGCATACAGTTAAAGACAGCAATAAAAACAGTGGCTAATCTAGCTAGAACCTGGCTTTCTGACCCGTTGCACTTGCAGTGAACTTAAGTGTGAAGTCATTCCCAGCTTCCCCCTTCCTAGGTAAATGAAACGCAGTATTATTAACAGTTTCAAGCAAACTGTTATCTCATATTTAAAGGGAAAATTACTTACAGAGTAATTCCAACAGAGGTCTCCTGCTCTCTTGATCCAAACTGCCTTTATTTAGCAGCCCAATTGCAGTGTGCAGTTTTTTAAACAGATTGATAAAAAACAAACAAACAAATTTTAATTGATTGAAATACGGATCCATATACTTTGGTGAACCACCAATGTACAACATATGCAGCATGGTTACCTACCTTATGGTCTAAGGCATGTCTGTGGCACATTTCATCATAGCAATGTAAATTAATACAAAAATAGAAAGACATCATACTAAATTAGAAGGCCCTGAGCAGCCATTTTACTAGCTACACCTACCTTGCACCTACATTTGCCGGTCATTTTTTCTTAGGCCCGCTCATCGCTGACTAAAATACTCTGTAGGTTGCTGGGCCAAATGCACCAAGCAAACTAAATCAGGATGTACAGGTAATGCTAGTTATCCTGCAGATCACTGATTGGTCCAATTCAGTCAGACCTCTACCATTTAAAAATGACTTGTAATTCAGAACTTCTGTATTTGACTCTTCATATAAACCAAAATTACATTACAATCATTTGGCAGACACTTTTATACACAGCGACAAATATGAGAACACAAGTTTCAAGACAGAGAGGGAACTAAATGCAGTCTAAAAGGTAAATCAGAACTTGAAACTCCTCCGTTGTTACTTCTGTTTGTGTTCACCATTAACACTAGCGTCACATGAGAAATCATGAGACCCCACATCTGGAGAACCTTGTCCACTGTTAAGGTTCTGTTGTGAAGGGAGACACAGGTGTTCCAGCACGATATGGACAGTTCTGGGCTTGGATTAGGAACATTATTGTTCCAAACTGTATCCCCTGGTAGAAAACACCATAAGGCTTGGCTCTGTTGTCACACCAGTGGCGCAGTGGTGTCTGTTCTAACTTGTCAAACATCAAGAAAACAAAATATTGTGTTTGTGTATTGTGATCTCAAGTAATGCAATATTAAATTTTTGTCATATATCTAACCCAAGTTTATAATATTTATGTATGTGATGAAGAAAATACTGTTTTGTAAATCAAGTTCTTAATATATACTTTAAACCTGAGAGACAGTACAAGTATTGCACACAGCAAAACGTAAGCCTCTGAAGGACAGGGCCTGTTTCAAGATGCAGCAAACAGCATGGTCAATATATATCAGTGCTCAAAGGATCAAATGTCTCTGAACAAAAGCTCTAGGATCAACTGTCTTGGGTCTGTATTACCATATTCATTAGAGTAGCACATGAAAGGCAAAACGAGTTCTTATATTAGCGTTCCTACGCTGGGAAATTTAATACAACCCCTGATCTCCTGAAACCCTCAAACGAAATGGGAAAACCAACTTTCTCAATGTGACACAGACGAATAATAACTAGGATACCATTTCTTGTCACGTCTACATATCAGATTAGGCTGGCATTAATAAAATTCCTGACGTAGTCTGCTTTGAGAAGGTTAAACATTAAACATTCACTGATAGCAACAATAATGTTAATGTTACTGTCAATGAATGAAAGTGAACAGTCACTAGCATTCAAATGATATTATGCTAACTAGGGGCCTACCTTCCTTCTAATGGTAGCAACATTAGCATGAAAGGCTGAACTATTCCTTTAACCAAACAGAAGCCAGATTTTCAGAAACCATTAGAGACAGTTAGTTATTTGATACGTATAGACACATCATATCATCCAGCATTAAATACCACATGACACATTTACGTTCAAGGAAAAAAATATGACATTAATTGCTTAATAAAAGATCACCGTATTCACATGCACAGGCAGCACGCACTGTGATGCTGTAGAGTGCATGGTAGTGACTTTAGCGCAGTTTCTCTGCAGTGTCCTAGTGATTGCACATTAGATACAACATGTGATGCGGTGAATGAGTAAGAAAGGGCAATGCAGTGCCAGGGAAAAAGCCGATGCATGCTGCGAATCACAGGCAACACATATGCCACAACACACTATCTCTCTTTCTCTCTCTCTCTCTCTCTCTCTTTCTCTCTCACACACACACACACACACACACACACACACACACAAACAAACACGAACACACACACACATATGCAGGAAAGAGGCAAGTGAGCTCAATAGATAGACAGATAAGAATATTTAAAGATATATGGGGCAATTTCCTGAACATGGATTAAGCCTAGCCATGGACTAAATTGCTTGCAGTACAAGGGTACCAACGCAATTGCATTGATTGAATTGCTTTGATCTTGATATGTTTAAATTGATGACAATAAATAATATCACACATTTTGTTCTGATAGTAGAAGCTGATTGGCTGAGAAGCGTTTTTACAATACTGTAAAAATGGCAAATTTTCCACCCGTGGGACTAATGAGCTATCTTGTCTTATTTTGCTGAGCGATGGTTGTCTGCAGCTGCACCTAACCATTAGCTTATTCATTTTCTCCTTAAGATCATCCAAACACAGATGCACACATTAGATAACTGAAGTGTGCTTCTGGTCCTGATGCTGTCTCCTACGCAAGCTGATGCTACACCACACACACTGAGGCTGCTGGATACACACACCTGCACACATTGAGGCGTGTGAGATGAAGAAAATGAGAACAATGGACCAAGACTTTACTCAATATAATGGCACAGTGCCTTTTACCATTACATACAATCCTGAGTATTTACAGTTGAGGTCTTAGTTTTAACAAGCAGTAAGACTGTATTTTGTAGATTCTAGTGGCATACTGCTTGAAAAAAAGGACAGAAATGGGTCCTTTGAGTAAGTGTGAACGCTACTGTGCAACATCCTTACTGGCAAAGGAATATTTCTGTGAAGATTTTATTTTACGGTTAATTTTTTTCAGTATCTACCGGAGAAAAATGTCGCAAGAATGCATTTGGCACACGAGGGATGAAGCAGCTATGTCCCATACATACAGTTGGTTTTCTGCTGTTTAATGGGACATTCTGCACATGTGCACACATGCATCCCATTAAAATACCATTTAAGGGCAAATATTCAAAGCTACACCGCATGAGGTACAACATTAACGCATTAAGCAGTGATATCAGTCAGTAAACACTAACATGTTTATAGTAAACAATGTCAAACTAAATGGAAAATAAATTAGAAGATTAATCAGAGTGGATTAGCCCGCAACAATATTTTTTTAGTCTGATTTAAGCTAGATACGAATTTAACCAGAGAAACTGCTGTTTATGTTTTTGCAGTCACTGTTTTTGCAGATTCCTCAGTATTCTTCGATTTAAATAGTAAGATTAGCCCCTCTTTCTTCAATTGCCAGTTTACTTTTCTCATATTCAAAGATCTAAGATACTGAACAAATACCTCATACTTCACATTCGATTCTTTTCTGCCCTCAGCTGCAAACTGACTGGCCCCTTGCATGACCTTCAGGTCATGTATGCTGCTAGTTTAAGCCGGAATACAATTCTTAGGCTATTATTAAATGGAAAAAAAGCTTAGTGTGTTGTTTTCAACTTTCTCAGTTCCACTACCCTGTAAACAGGCAATCAATTCATATTTGGTTATTCAGTATATATAAAAAATAAATAAATCTTCCTACCAAAACAATTAGGCTTAAGCTAACAGCATCATCAATCAATCTATGACAAATACAGTGCTTTCACTATTTATGTGCACACTTTATATGAAGCAAATGCAATCAGCCTATTTGGCTCAAGCATAAGTTGGATGTGGAATTTGCACACGAGAGTTCAGTGAAGACAAAGAGCAATGTACAGTAAGGGAAGTTTAGAAAAGGAGGAGGGAGCAGTAGATTTATGCTCTGCATTATCTCCTCAGTATTCACCAGGACCAGCCTGCAGCAGGTCGTGACTCTTTTGATTCTAAAAGAGGCAGAGAGTGATTTCCCTTTGCATTTTCTATTATCTCTGGGTGCTGGCCTATTCTGATTCCTCGGAGTCTGGCCATCTTCAGGAATTCTTCACAGAAAGCTATGATTAAAGAAAATAAGGGTCAGTCCGCAAGACCTTCACAGCTTAAGTGTCACTAGCTCTGCCCTCAGAGTCGCTGACAACAACCTTGTATGTCTTCTATACAACATGTGCGTTTAGATATATACTGTATATAAATTTTGAATTATGTCCATATGAAACTCACCACCCACTTTATTAGAAAACCCTACATTGTAGTGCTACCTTGCTGATGTACAGTTATAGACTGTAGCCCATCTGTTAATGCATAATGTGACGTCAAAACTGACTGATGAATGGGTGAGAGGACAGCTGACAAGCTGTGCATGATGACAGATGGGCTACAGTCGTCTGTTAAGTCTGTAAGGTAGGTGGACCTCATAAAGTGTTGAGTGTAGAGTAGAAGGAGGCCCAAGGTAGATCTTAAAATTAAAGTAGATGGTGAGAGCTGGACCTTTGTTTTTTGAAAACAACAATGCTATAAAACTGCCTTCTCCTACCAGTAAAACAATAAAAAAGTTTCTTGAGTCCTGGATCACATTTTCCTTTTGATGAATAATCTTCACTCAGAATGCTGTGTAGCCCAAGACTATGCTTAACCCTGGTCTGGGACCCACACTGTATAACTTAAATGTAGAGCTCTGTGACTTCTTGACTTGTTTGATTAAATAATTAAAAAGTCCCTAAAATATTACAACTAACAACCAAAAGATGTCATCCAAGGTCTAGAATATAAGTACTGTGGAAAAAAAGCATTACATCTAATCACATCTAACTGAAACATATCAAAACACTATTTCAGATATGCTGCGAGATCTCAAGTACCTCACTCCTCTATTTTGCCCTCAGAGTCTTTCATATTTAGGGCAAAGATCATTGGGAGAAAAACGCTTTGTGATTTTTAGAGCATTGAAAGGGGTCAATGCATACCGTGTGGAATAAACCAGAACATCTCTCGTTCCCGCTTTCATCAGCTGACTTACCCTACTTTCGCAATGCGTCAGAAGTTTCTCTGAAGGACACGAGACCATGACAGTGAGATAGCTTTTAGGGAAATGCTTCTGAGGATTGTGAACATGCTGAACATCGTAATGGTCTGGCTGAAACCTCTGGCCAAAAGCAGGACCTGAGCTCCCCGGGACAAAACAAAGTCGGTTTCAGTGCTGCCATCCAAACAAAAGAATTCATATGGTTCATGCACATCCAAGGCCTGACATTTCACAGGAGTATGGACACATTTACTGTCTTCTAAACAGGACCAAAAGCTTCACAACCAAACAGGGTTTTGGGAGTTTTTGATCATTTTTAACATTTGTCAGATGTTATCAAGAACTACAACAATCACAAAAAGACATATTATTGAGCTCAAAACTTTCACAAATAGCCTGCATTACAGTACATGATGAGCTATTCGTGTACATCTGTAAGGAACATGTAACTCAACCCTCTTGCTTTAGTCCTGAGTGCACCAATCGATAATATCATGTCCAATCAAGATTTGCTGATAGACTTCCTTGCTGTTGTGAGGAAAAGCAACATACTTAACTGGCCAGTCCCCCAGACTGACTCAGCGGCACCAAACAACACACAGTATTTTTTTCTTTAAAACTCTTCCAATGTAGAGTATTAACCTTGAGAAATTCTTGTGAAGCATCTTCTTAGATTACACAATGGCTGCTGTGTGAAGTCAACTAGAGTTTTGAGCCAGAGTAACATCTGTTGAGCAAGATTATTACGCACTGTAACAATGTTTTATAACACATGCAACCAGATCAGCACATGTATGTTTATTTGTTGCCATAAAATGCTGAAATATGCCCAAATTACTACAAGTACAAGGTGGCTGGAAGTAAAGAGTAATCATAAGGGCTATTCACTTTATTAACCACAGAAGATACACAAAAAATACTAAATACAGCATGTTCAGTTACTGTTAGGAATCTGTGCTAGTGCTAGTCTGGCACTGGAGCTACAAGAAAAAAAGTCTATAGTCATTGACATCTTTTCTGTAAATGCATATTCAAAACACCTCTCAACCCACTCAAACCACATCTAGCTCTTCATTAAGGTGGTGCAGACCTGTCAGTGTGGCATGACTAACTAGGAGCTGTAAAAATAAACTTAAGCAAATTTCTTTCAGTGCAGAATCTCTATTCAGGATGCCATGTGGTCTAAGATCAACCTTAATCCCTGCTTGGGAAAATAACCCTCACTCTTTTCTGTCTCTTTAGGGTGTTGGCTCCACATTCCTGCAGCTGGGCTCTTCTATTGAGCAGCAGATCAATGGCATGTTTAAAGTGATGGAGGAGTACAACTGGGACAGTTTTGTGGTGGTGACCAGCCAATATCCCGGTTATGAGGCCTTCGTAGACTACATCCGCTCTTTCACAGATACTTCCTATTTCTTGTGGGAGCTGCAGGATGTCCTGACATTTGACATGTCTGCCGATGGCATGAATGACCTGCGTGCTCGTCGGCTTCTGCAGCAGATCGATGCTCAGGTGCTGCTGGTGTACTGCTCCCATGATGAGGCCCAGTACCTCTTCACCATGGCCAGGGAAGTGGGCCTGCTGGGGCCTGGTTATATCTGGATCATCCCCAGCCTGGCAGTGGGGAACCCCACTGTCCCCCCGCCAGACAGTTTCCCTGTTGGACTTATTAGCATCATCACTGACCGCTGGAAGATGAGTCTGAGGAACAGGGTGAGGGATGGAGTAGCCATCGTGGTGAAAGGGGTGGAGAGCTTCCGCAAGCAGCGAGGCTTTATTCCTGACGGGCACACAGACTGCCAAACCTCACTGCGACCAGACACCAACGACACACTCTTCAAGTAAGTTGCTGGGGAAACTGCAGTGGAAATGGATATTATTAGGATGTTGTTGGCACTTTTGATTCAGTGGTCTACTGCACTTTTTATTTTCTTACATAACACATAGGCGCTTTGTTTAAAATGTATTTTTAGCCAAGGCATTAATGGCAATGAGCGTGTTCTTCACCTATTGAATTAATATGTAGTTACGCTTTGGATTGTTTGTTTTTGCTATAACTGAGCCGTAGACTCTTTGAGTGTGGTAGGGAGGGACAGACAGAGTAGTCACAGAGAGAGGGAAAGTTATGATATAAAAGTCTCTAAGTCCATTGTTGTATAATATGAAATTCCAGAACAATTCTAGATTTAATAATAGCAACAAACAAGGGTCAAAAATCTTGACCAGATCTGTTCTCCACTTTGTTCTTCATGGTCATGTAAATAGAAAGTTTAGGTCTTGTTCACACGGACCTCTGAATTAAGCGTTTTTCTGCAGTTCTTGGTGTCAGGTGAGCGTAGACTGAACGCCGACTGTTTACCCCCACAGGTAAATACATGAAACTACAAACCAAACGAACGCCAATGTTACGCCTCACTGAAGTCAACTAAGCACAGCTACAAAACACAACAAAAACATGTATGGCGTGCAGAGCGTGTTCATTTAAGATTCAAAAGTTTGTTTGGACAAGGCCTTAGCATGACCAACAGCAAGAGGGAAGGACAGAGGGAGAGAGAGAGAAAGAGAGGGAGAGAGAGAGAGAGAGAGAGAGAGAGAGAGAGAGAGAGAGGGAGAAAGAGAGGGGGAGAGAGAGAGAGAGAGAGGGAGAAAGAGAGGGAGAGAGAGAAAGAGAGGGGGAGAGAGAGAGAGGGAGAGGGAGAGGGAGAGAGAGGGGGTGAGAGAGGGAGGAAGAGAGAGAGAGAGAGAGAGAGAGATATCTCTACATTACAGAAGAACAGAAGAATGTAATGTGCACAAAAGATGTAGCCTTTAAACTACACTCTCCTAATTCTATGAAAACCAAAAGCTCCTGCACACCCTTTGTTCTGAAAGTCACCATGCTGTGTGTATCATGCCCTGCTATAGGCACAGGGATCACAGGCAGAAATATAGAATGATAAGATATGCCTCGTCATGCCAGCACAGCCTGAAAGAGCAATCTGGTGCCATCTGTGATGGTGAAAAGCGAGCAAATCCTATTTGATCTGAAAAAATTTTAATCAGCCAAAGGGCAGCTGAGGACAGAAGATAGAGATGCAGAATCTGGCACAGGTCAAGGTCACTGAGTACAGAAAAACTGACACACTGCACAGTGTGTGTCTGACATAAAGTTGTGGAACAGAGATGCTAAAATCTTACTTGTTTTGGGGTTTTAAAATCAATAAAGAAACTGGCCATTCAATTTTCCACATTTCTAAATGAATATACCCAGGATCCTCTTCTCATTTTAAATATTACCTTACTTATCTAAGATTACACATCTCAGTTTTGCTTCATATGCGTCCAAGTTTTGGCATTCAACCAAATATTTTTTCAAATGACAAAATAATAAATCATTTATTCTTTATCCTTATTCTGTATTATTAATTCATTACTTTCACATCAAACTACACACCATTGCTGTCCAAAACATTTGTCCAGATTCAACCTTATTTGAACACAGCACCTAACAGTCTGAATATGCGTAATTTTTAAAAAAAAGTAAGCATGCCTTATTTTGTATGCCTGATTCAGTAGGCAATTAATGAGGGACACTCAAATACAGGGGGTCCTCGAGTTATTACACAGATCCGTTCCTTCGACAGTGATGTAACCTGAATTTTGGTGTAATTTGAAACACACCCTAGCCCTAGGTAAGAGTAAGTCACTTACCTATCCTAACACAGTTATGAAATCATAAAACACAACTAAACCACAGAAGAAGGAAAAGGAAAAGTCCCTCATTCATATGCCGCGTTACTGCATATTCTTCCGCCGCTCGCAACCAAACTAGTTCACCCATGCAGTCCGCAAGTATGAGGCTAACGGTGTAAGTTGAGTGGGAGTGGGAGTGAGCGTTGTAAAATCAAAACGTTGTATGTCGATATAACTCAACAAACCCCTGTATTCAGTCTAATCCCTGCTTTTCAGTAATTACATCTGATAATTACTACATGAATACAATATTAATACCACGGTATAACAGGCTATAGATCATAGTTTATGTTGGTTGCCACTCACTACATCTTTTAATTTAAAAAGTTCAAAAAGTTAAACTGCCAAAACATCTAATATATTGCTTTCTGGATAGACAGAAACTGGATTGGATGTAACATTATTTCAGGCTGAGGGTACAGGAGTGTTTGTCTTACCAAGAGCTTTTATGTGTGTGGACCTGAGGCAGTGTTAATTTAAGGTGGTAATGAGAACAAACACTCCACCATACTAATGTGAATTTAGCACAGGCTGTCAATGCTAATTTGACACAGGCAGTTCCATAACCCCATCACTGAGGGTATCCCTGTCTCACTCTACATTCTTCTTTTAGTAATGTTACACTAGGAAACATGCATACCCAACATATCACTAAAGGCATGTCCCATATCAGACAAAACTCTTGCAAACCTCTTTAAAAACTGGCTTAATGTGATCTAAAGGCAATACACAGTCATACTACAGTCATAAATACTGACAGACGCCACATTTACAGGTATCTCTCCGTGTGCTTTTCTAAACAGTGGCTAACAGCATCTCTTTCATCTTTAGATTTTAGTCTTCCAGTCACAGCAGTAGTCTTTTAAACCATTCCAACAGTCGAACCATTTCATCAACCACACAGTCAGTCCACATTGTACTGTGTCATTTTATATCCACGATTATCATACTTAGAGGTACACATGGATATAAAGTGTCTAAGGATAGTGAGTAGACATAAGCTTCTCTTCAGTCATACAGAATTAGGCTTTTGTGTTATTAATTATGCTTAGAGGCTGAGAGATATTACTTTTATTTTGCTACACTAATGAAATGCAATTACATAATTACACATCTAATCACAAAGTAAGGTGGAGATATAGTTATATGCAACAGTGTAGGCCTCTAGCCAAATAACATTTTTTGTTGAGTAAAAAAGAATTTAATATAAGATCAGCATGGAAAAATAAGACACATTTCTGCAAATTTTAATGCAATATTACTATTGATCTGATGAATAAATAAAATACCATCTACATGGAAGGGTCATCAGAAGAACCTTAATCATGATCCAACCATATAAGACAATACATAGATGAAACCAGAGGTCAAGTGTTGTGTGGTGTGATGAAACAGTAACCAAAGACATGTTTGGAGAAATGTAAGGAGAAATTTCAATAAAAGATCGCCTTGCCAGCTGTTAAGAGTGAGGGAGGATCTGTTATGCTGAGGGGTTGTGTGGTAGCCAGTGACACAGTTGTGGGGAAAAAAGGAGGATTTTACTAAACACCAACAAATCCTGAAAGCTAATGTCCAAAAGTCAGAGAAGGAACTGAAGGAGAAAAGAGGACATTATAGTGGATTGATAATCCAAAATATGCATCAAAAATAAACCTACAATTATTTGAAGAAACCAAAGATTTAAGTTTTGAAATGTCATTCACTGTCCACATCCTCAAAATATAAAAAAAAATCAAGACGATCTATAATTATTTCCGAACATGCAGCTTTCAGCAAGTAAAGTTTGAAAAAATGTAAATCAAGAAAAACTGTTAGCTGGCAACACGAAATGTTTGGAGGCTGTGATTTCAGCCAAAAAGTGTCTTACTCAATTCCAAATGAAAGGGTTTCCATTTAATATTTTTTATTCAATGTTTTCCAGTATGCTAAATTTATCAAATAAGTAACGATTATGAAATATGTCAAAGTTAATTTTTCACATAGAAAATCTAAGAAATATGCAATTGGGCCAGGAGTGCCCAAACTTTAGCACACAGCTGTAAAAGCAACCCCTAAAGATTAACACTACACTATAACAGTTTGGAGAAGCTGTCTATAACAGAGGTTTTGCTGTTTGATTTGGAGCATGAAGATATTACCCCATAAATTTCATCCTCACCAATCGCTTGTAATTAAGTCTGGCATTAATGAGCTGGTGATTTAGTCATTTCACCTGTTAATAAGATTACAGCAGATTACCAGATTACACTGGCTTTACACACAGATGACTCACAGCCATGCCCACATTACCCAGGGGGCCTCCATCACTGCTGTGATCAGTGTGTGTGTGTGTGTGTGTGTGTGTGTGTATGTGCGTATGTATACAGAGGTGAAATGGCACAAGAGGACAGTCTGACCAGAAGGCACCAGCATTCAGGCTTAATTGTATCACAAAGCTCATCATGAAAATTCAGCTGTGAGGCCATGAGTCATGAAACATTTAAGCACATGAGCATTTTTCCAGGAGAATGATAGTCAGCAATTTCATGGAAAGTAAATATACTGAAAAAAGAGGTTTGCAAATAGGCTTTGAGTTTACAGTAAAATATAAGAAAAACGTGTGTGGCAGTCGCAGAAGAATAATATATGTTGCATCAATCCACTTCTTACAAAAAGCAAGTTTAAAGATGACAATTGTGTTGATGTAATGCATTATTTACTTGATCCTAAACCGTTCTAGTTGAATCCTAAACCATTTTAAGCATCACATTGCTAGGTGGTGTAACCAAAAATCTCATCCCAATAAACTTTTCAGCATAATTCAACATTATAATGCTCAAAAAGTATTTTTCACTCTCCATAATTTCAGTACTGAATATACAGTAGTTCTGCCAAGCAGGTTCATGCTGTTGTGAGAGGATGGCTAAACTTTTTCTCCCCCTGCATCTAATAATAGACAACATTGTCAATATTATGCCTTGAAACAAGCAACATTATCTGTCAGTAAAATATGAAAACAACCTAAAATTGAAAAGAACAAGGAAAAATGCCTAGAACTAAGTCAAAAAATAATATGGGGGAAGATGTTTACAGGATCTGTCATTCATGGGATTACAGGTGAAAATGATTTCTCTGTGATTTCTTTCTACAGGCACATGTTAAACGTGTCATGGGAGCACACAGATTTTTCCTTCAACAGTAATGGATATCTGGTCAATCCATCTATGATCATCATTACACTGGACCGTGAGAGGCAATGGGACAAGGTGAGCAAGACATTCATATTCACAGTAAAAGATGATACTTAACATTCAGTACGGTTCATTTATTTTCTGAGTCTGCATGAATTTAATCTACATTTGAAAAAAGGATGATACTTAACATTCAGTATGGTTCATTTATTTTCTGAGTCGGCATGAATTTAATCTACATCTACTATTAAATATGGAAATATGCTTTGCAGGTGTATTTACTTAACTGACACTTTGGGAGGCTCCAAATGTAATTTCACTTTGTAGGTAATATAATGATTTTGTTACACTAATGAGTAAAATGGTCTCACTATCACACTTTTCCCATTTAAATAATTGTATTTAAGCAGGTCCTATACCTGATTCTATAGGTGTTCCCAACCAAGTAATAAGTTCAGTAGTCACCTAAGTAACTGAAGAATTGTTGTAGTTAAAAGTAAATCTAAAGCTGAACGGGAACTGTTGCTAGATACTATTTGTTATCATCTGAGATTTGTCAATTACCATCCTACTGACAATTACTTGAGGTCCGATTAATGAACTATTCCTAAAACATTTATATATACAGTAACCCCCCATTTTAATGCGGATCAGCAGTGGCGGTTTCAGTCTATCATGGATTTCGAACCTCCCGTACAGCTTACTGTGACATCCGGGCCTCGCCTGCCCACGCCCCCTCGTCCTCGTGCTGGCGTTTACCAAGGCAATCTGCTCGGTGGCGCCCCAAACATAAACAACCCAGCACAAGGACGAGGGTGCGTGGGCAGGCGAGGCCCAGATGTCATAGTCAGCTGCACTCAGAGACAGGAGATTTGAAAGTAAACAATCCGAGAACGTTATTTATTTCTCCTTGCTGCTGCTGCCCTGTGATGCTCCAGTCCAGAATCTCCCCAGTGGAGTGCCTCAAGTTTTCTCGTGTTTTTTGTTCTGTTCTTCTTAAAGCCCTGTATTTTTATTACGGTAAATTGAATTCATTTATTACTGTTTTTACACTGCTTATACCAAAGAAAATGACAGCGCATACCAAAGAAAACACGAGTGCATGAATTACACAAATAGGGGTTTACCATTACATTTTCTTTAAGGGTAATAACATAATAATAGGGTTTTAACTCTAAAAATAGGCAGTTTTAGGCATTTTTTTCACCACATCACAACAACACGTTTTTTCAGCATATGTGGGTGCTCTTGGAACATAACCCCGCGATAAGCGGGGGTTTACTATAGTGCCACCGTCAGCATTTTGAAGACATTAAATTAAGGATTGAAAGTGTATAGATGCAATTTGTTTTCAAATTTCAAATGTTAAAATTACATTTCTGTTGGGGTGGTTCCACTCCAGCCATAGACAGTTAATAGAATGTGCAAGGGTTTATTTCTTTTGCTTTCATTTAGTCCACATAGTGCTAATTTCAGGTTAAAAGTATAAACATTTAGGTATAAAAAATTCTAAATACACAATTGGTGTAATACTAATCAGTCTAATCACAACATGAGTACTTTGTCCATGCTGTGTGAATTTAGTCCATAAGTTCAATTTAGCTAAGATAGGATATTTAAAATACAGCCTTCAGCCTTTGATAAGTAATTAAGATGTTTTCCTCAAGGTTGGCCTTTACTTATTCTGGATGTATGGTATTCCACCAGAACTTGTGTAAGAGGTTAAATCAGGACAAGATCTTTTGATATGGAGGGCATCCTCTTTGGTGCTGTGAAGTGAGGGAAGGAAGGCGCCATGAAAAATAGAACAAAGCCCTCAAAATGAGAACTGTGCAATAATGGCTTGAATACATTGGGCGGAACCTGACACACATGTCAGACCATGTCCCTCACGCACACCATTATCATTTGTTAGGGTTTCCTTCAGATGTTGTAGACAGAGCATTGCATCAGTTGTCTTGAACCCGATAAGGTCCTTAAACCCAGTGTTACTCAGGGCTGTTTACGATCAGGGCTGTTCGTGTGAGTGGTGTGCATGAGGTATTCTGGTTATCTATAAACTTTCAGAGCCATTTTAGAAACCCTTTTGGCTGGAGAGCCTTGCACTACCTGTTCCACTTTCAGCAGCTGACTCAATATTAATAAAAAAATAATGTAGAAGATAGAGCCACCAAATATTCAGTCAATGTTTCCAAAGTCACCTTTAAAAGGAAGGTAGACTCAAGAAAGTTTATCATTTATTATCATGTTAATTGTTATTCAGTAATATCTTTTACAGTGCTCACTTAAATATTATAAACTATACATATACACACACACACACACACACACACACACACACACATATATATATGAGAATGTCAATCAGCAGTGTTCAAACTCTAATTATAAGATTTTAAGAAAATTAGGGGTTCTGTTGAAACCAAACCATGGTCAGGTAGACCAACTAAAATTCAGCCACAACCTCCAGGAAAATTGTTCGGGATGCAAGGAAAAAAACACAAACAACTTCAGGTGAAATACAGGAATCTCTGAAAACATGTGGTGTGGCTGTTTCAAGATGCACAATAAGGAGGCACAAGAAAGATGGGCTGCATGGTTGAGTTGCCAGAAGAAAGCCATTACTAAGCAAATGCCACAAAGGTATCTCGCGTACAATATGCCAGACAGCACAGAGATAAGCCTCAAACCTTGTGGCACAAAGTCATTTGGAGAGATGAGATTAAAATTGAACTTTTTGGCCACAACCATTGGAGAGGAGTCAATAAGGCCTATGATGAAAGGTACACCATTCCTACTGTGAAACACGGTGGTGGATCACTGATGTTTTGGGGATGTGTGAGCTACAAAGGCACAGGAAATTTGGTCAGAATTGATGGCAAGACAAATGCAGTAAGTTATCAAAAAATACTGGAGGAAAATATGCACTCATCAGCCCAGAAGCTGCGCGTGGGACGTACTTGGACATTCCAACATGACAATGGTCCAAAACACAAGGCCAAGTCGACCTGTCATTGGTTACAGCAAAATAAAGTGAAGGTTCTGGAGTGGCCATCTCAGTCTCCTGACCTCAATATCATTGAGCCACTCTGGGAAGACCTAAATGTGCAGTTTATGCAAGACAGCCCAAGAATTTACAGGAACTGGAGGCTTTTTGGGTAGCTTTACTGTCTGAGAAGATAAACAGCCTCATATACAACTACCACAAAAGACTTCAATCTGTCATTGATGTTAAAGGAGGCAATACACGGTATTAAGAACTGGGATATGTAAACTTTTGATCAGGGCCATTTGGGGAGTTTGTGTTGTGATTATGATTTAAAAGGAGTAAACACATTTGTTTGTGAAATGAGTGAAAGAAAAGTTTTTGTGTTATCATTCATATTCTCTGAAAAATGGTTAATAAATCATAAATTCTACCAGGGTATGTAAATTTATGAATATATATATATATATATATATGGTAGTTTTCATGTGAAGTGATTTGTCTCAAGATTTGATCACCACTTTTCATTCTCAATGCTGGGCATGCTTCTTAATTATGATATTTGTAACTGGAGCTGAGCTCAACATTTTGGTCATAATTTCCTTATTTTCTGATAACTTACAAATTATTTGAAACCTGTAAAGAAACATATCAAACCACACACCATTTTAGTGTCAACAGTCAACCAATTCAGTGCACTACTATTGTGCATTTTACAGCTTGCATGCATATGTGAAGTGTTTTGTGGAAAATAAAAATATACCGATGTACTGGAAGCATACTTTTAAGTAGGTTCTTCTTGTATCTACACTCATTGTCCATCTTATCAGCTCCACTTGCAAGATAGATGCACTTTGTAGTGTATAATTACAGACTGCTGTGTGTGACCCACTCAGTGCAGAACACACACTACCATGTCCCCACCTTGTTAGTGTTGCTACTGCACTGAGAAAGATTTATCACCCAAATAACACCTGCTCACTGGTGGTCCTTTGTGGCTTTGTGGGTCCTGACCATCATTTACTCTGGGGATGCTGGGAACTTTTTTTCATCAACTGACTGAAGACCAAGGCCAGCATGAGGTTGAGGAGTAGCGCACTGATCAGGAAGAAGTTAGTTTGTGCATGTTGCATCGTTGCACACTGTCCACATTGCCATTTCCCATATTTGTTCATGGTGTGAAATGTTAAAGACTATCACAACTGGTCAAGTTATAATAAAAAAAACAAAACAGTGATGACTAGTACCCAGCACTTTTCAAACCAAACTGACGCCTGTGGTCCTGACCATTTATGAAGTGTGAAGTGTGAAGGTACTGAGAAACAGATGGAATGCATTGCAAACTACAAAGTATACCTATATGGTCAATGTAGCTAACAAAATGAAACTGTAGATACAAAGTGCATGCAATAAAGTAGCTTATCACAATAAGTGAAAACACTCTATAGCAGCCGTCAGTTTCTGCTTATGAAGGTTTACAGCCTCTAATATCCATATAATCTGTTGAAAATGTGCTGATGGACATGTCTATCACTTTGTCATTCAAGTCCATCCATCCATCCATCCATTTTCTACCCCTTTGTCCCACACTCGGTGTCGGGGGGGCTGGAGCCTATCCCAGCTACTTCGAGCGAAGGCGGGGTACACCCTGGACAGTCGCCAGCACGTCACATGCTAACCCCTGCGCCACCATGCCGCCCCGTCATTCAAGTCACTTTGTTATAATAGTTTAAAGTGGTTATTATGTAATGTAATAGATGAGTACACTTTGATTTTGTATTTTTGTGTGGCTCTCAAAAAGGCACTAAAAAGGTGAATGCGTTTCAGCCGTCATTTCTGCACCATGAACAAATCTATCCAACATAAGGCATTATTTTTGGGTTTGAGTCACATCCTTCACCTCTACAAAAGCCACTAAGTTGTTACTGCTGTCACTGATAATTCTCATCCAGGTTGTTTTTCTGTCACCTGTGAAGACTCACAGTGCCAATAAATGGCAGTACCCAGAACAGCACAATCAGATTCCGAGTCTTTCTCTTTACTCCAGCATTTTGCAGCCTAATCTCTATCTGCTCCATCAGGAGGGTATAGCTGATTATTATTTTGATGTGTCCCTGAGATTCTAAAAACTCATTCACTCAAAACACATAATTAAAGACACACAGGGCAGTTGCTGAATTTTGCCAAGGAAGCATTTCTTCATTTTTCCTTTTGCCAAGGAAGCATTTATTCATCAGAAATTCATGAATTATTCAATCAAACATATTTCTAAATTATGGTTGGAAACCAATCATTTCTTTCGTGTTACTAGTTTTCTAGAGAAGGATTTGCAGAAATAGCAGTGGTGCTGGTGGAGTTTGGGGTTGAACGTCATGTATATAACACCTTTCGCTAACCTCAGGCAAAACAAAGTGTACAAGTGTTTAAAAGCTGGAGAAAATGTACAGCTTTCATAAGACATTCTCTTATATGTTCTCATTGTAAGATCTGCATTATTAAAGCGTAAAAGTTGTTGTTTCAAAGTCTCTGTATTACATCACATATTTTCAAGAGTTTATTGAAGAAGTCCGGTTACATGTATTACAAGGGACTTTATTTCAAATCAGTGATATTTGTGCTGTTTTTTTAGTATAGAGAAACGTATTGAAATTGCTGGTGGTAACTAAATATGTGCTACAGATGAACATGGAAAATTGCTGGAAAGGTCCTTTAAAAGTGGATTGGCTTTGAAATGTCTGTTTACTCTTGCTTTGATTATTACATATTGCTTTGAGGACTTTCCTACTGATTTACAGGCTTTTAAAAAGTGTACTTGTAAACCCAGTCTTTTAAAAAAAGGAACCTAATGGGTTCTTGACCTGTTCTCATAAAAACCTGTTGATATAAAACCTTTCCGTTACATGGAAATTCTTTAAACTTCGAAAAAGGTTATGCGTGCTCAGAAAAGGTTCTTCTGTTGCATCACTCAAAAGAATAAAGTTTAGCACCTTTTTATTTTTTTTTAGGAGTGTGAAGAGAGGGCAAATGCTCACTGATGAACTCTGCCTTCCTCACTTCTTCAGAGATCATTTATGTGGCGCGGGAAACAATAACTTTTGGAAAAATGGGCTAAGTTGAGGTGGGAGACCTTCATAGCTGATGCATGACTTCCTAGGTTTTCATTCCTATTTGCTCCCTTGGGGCAGAGTTCGGTCTCTGGACTCATTGTCTCCAGCGCGCTAGAGAGATGTACAGCCCCTCTATATCTCTCCTGCGCATCTATCTGGGTGCTGGCCTACAGAGCGAAACCACACTTCCCTCTCTCCACCTGCTGCAGGGGGGGATTTATTAGGCAGGTAAATCACTGGATAACTCTCTTCAAAAGCGGTCCAGCTGACAGCTGACGATGACTCGTTTTTCATAACTGCGCCAGCGCTGTCTCCCAATGACACCTCTTTTCCAAAAAGACGGCGACGCAACCTCAGGCACATGGAAAGAATATTAAACAGAGAGACTGATAGATGGCCCGATGAAAGTGAAAGAAAGTGAAAGAAAGTGAAAGAGCGTAAGACGACAAAAGCTGGTCCGTCTCGTGCCTGATGTTTGATTTAAGGCAAACGCAGCACGTCTTAATCTGCATCCTTCTCTCTCTTTCTTTCTCTCAGAGAACTGGAATACTGACAGGTCAGGAAGGGCCTTTGATTTATCAAATGGATATTTCAGCTTCTAAACTCATTCAAAGTCATAGTGAAATACTTCATTCACATACACATACGACTGCACACATCAACTGAATTCAGTAATGTGCTTTTCATAGAATAATCTGTGACCGTTATGCTACTTGGTAGAGGTCTCCAGAGCCTGAGTCTGGGTCTGGATCAGCAGTTCCCCAAAAATATATGGATAATAAACTGTATGAGTGTACTATGGATGTGTAAAATGCCAGATGAGCCCAGCAGGACATTATTAGTCACTCAACTCAAGCACTTATTAACTAAGTAAAGCTCTGTAAAACTGTAATAAACCATCTCTGGAAAGCTTGCGAGCAGGTTTTAGATTTAGCAGTACCAGTCAGCCTGGGTTGGGTCAGATTTCAAAGCTGTGGGTACAGGGCTTTAATTTCATATTGCTTCCTAACCATAACCTACTATTATGAATTACACTGCTTAGTGGAAGAGGCAGGGATGTGCAGTATTTATGAAACATGATTTAAAATACTTATTTAAAATACAGAATATTATTTTGTGATCTAATTAGGTTAGATAGGGATGGGTTCATGTTTTGTAAAAAAAAAAAAAAAAAAGCATTTGTGTTCTGTGTTTTTGTAATTTAATAATGCTGTAAAATACATTCAGTGAGATGTTTATGTAATGATAAAAATGCAAAATGATGCAGCAGCCTCTGAATGGTAATTTGCCCCAGTGTGAAAACTGACCCAGCACGAGGTGGAAGACGTGTAGGTTTCCAGCTTTCCATTGATTTGTAACATAAAATACTACAATTATTAACAGCTTCTGTTAGGGTTTGGTGTTTGTTTTAGTAACTTAGGCTCAATTGTTTACCAACACAAGGTATTTTCTGGCTATTTGTCCTGAGTAGCAGACCTCTCAGTTAACTGTTAGCACACAAACACGTTTTGTCATTAACAACATTGTGCTGCAACGTCATTAAACAGTAGGCTGGCAACCCATCCAACACTAGTGTCTGTTCTAGCTCACAGGTCTAAGAGTGTGTAATGCGGGCTGGAGGGACACGAGCGTGAAAAAGGCAGGCAAATAAGAGAAGAGGTAAAGGAGCTGAGCTGGTGTAGGTTTGCATGTTGCACACCTTAAAGTGCTAAAATGTTAAAATATGTTAAAGTGTTAAAATGTTTGTTTTCAGCTCTCATATAGGTTTCTACTGGCTGAACTAAATGACTGATACATTAATGCACCCTAACTGGGGTACCTGCATATGCGTATCATTGCACGAGTGACTACTTGACACATAATTCATTGTTATATTTGTGAGTAACAATTATTAAAAGTGTTATCAGTTATTTGATAATGAATGACTACCAAGTAACTAAATTGTGATAAACATAACAAACCGATAGTTAAACATTAAACTGGTGGCTACTTTAAAACTAACCTATATTTGGATGATCACGGGTATATGTGGAAATTTGGGATGCAACAAGCTGGTCAGAATGTTTGATCTGTTGAATGACTGTATATATCTGATTTATGGCATGCCTTGTTAGGCAGAGAAGAGTTGCTCTTCTCTCATAGGCTGATAAATAGAAGGTTTGCGAAGTGATTTCATCCTTCCTAAGAAAAGTATTTTTGGTATTTTTTAAATATAAAAAAATAGTAGTTTAATAGTAGTTTATGCATGGTGTGGCTGCTGTATTTTGTAGTTCATTTTGATGTACTTACAATTAAGGTATTTAGTATCTTATTTTAAAACACATTTTGATATATCTGTGCCCATCCTTGGGAAGAGGATTGTTTCTTCAATGCAGTGAGATAGCTTTAATAAATCCTTGAAATAGCTTGACAGGGTGCTTTTAGCATATAATTATTTTTACTTATGATGATTTTTGATGAGGGAACTTTGGAACTGAACAGACCACTTTTATGATGACTGACTGGCAGTAAAAATTAAATCTGAAGGAACAGTGATAGCCAAAATATTTTCCTTATACTGGGTCAGTGAGTAGATATGATCAAAGAGGGTATAAAATTCAAAAACAGCGATATGACAAAAAAAAATCAGTTTCCAAGACATAGTTATTTGTTTTTATATCTTTATTTCTATGTACTTCTTCACAGTTCTTCATAGGTACTCATAAGTTATAACTGTTTTGGTCAACTGTGCTGTGTCTCCACCAGTTGGCTGGCAAATGGCCTTTTGCTTGTCACAGTTTGAGAGATCTTAGACTGAAGCCGAGTCAGTTTGTTTAGCTTAATACTGTACAACACTTAATCTTTCCTGCAAATTTGGTGATTCAATGTTTAATGTCTAATCTTGCTCATCACTTGAGCTCAGATAAAGCTAGTGGATGGATGGACAGAGGATGAACAGGCAGATTCGTTATTATAGTATTTCATCTGTGGCTTTAATTACTACCGGATGGACAGAGAATTTAGTCTTGGGAAGGAGTCTTCTGATATATACTCTGAAGGTGACAAACTCAATTTGTATTCAGTATAGGAAGAAGGAAGCTTTTTGCTTTTGTGAGAAAACACTGCTTTCAACTTTCCAAAACCCATTTTCATAATTGAAGGCCAACAAAAAATAAACAACAGACCAATCCACAGGAGTCATACAAATCCTCCTTGCCAGTTGATTTAAGCAAAAACTTAAAAAAGCAAAGGTTGTGAGACAGGGCAAGGCATGCAATCATCATTACTACCTTACTGTTAAAAGATATCTGGCAACTTTGTGTACTGCAGATAAACCCTGTGTGTTGCGTGTGGAGCCTTTTGCATGGCGATGCTCTGCTGTCTTCCTTAGCCGTTTAATTCAGCAAGCAGAATGGTTGCTAAAAAGAAACAGAGCACAGATCTGTTTCATCTGAGCACATTTGGGTTGAGGCTCCTGAGCCCCTACACAAAGGCCATAAGCTGCTCTGAGCTAAACAAGCAAATCTCAGGGCACATATTCACACCAATCAGCCGTAACATTAGAACTACCCGCCTATTATTGTGTAAGCCCCAATCATGCCACCACCAACACATTAGAAGCAAATCCTTTAAGTTGATGGTGGGGCCTAGGAATAGTTGTCTAGCACATAACAGATACTCAATCAAGTTGAGATCCGGGGAATTTGGAGCCCATTTCAGCACCTTGAATTCTTTGTCATGGCCCTCAAATCATTCCTGAACATTTTCTGTGTAGCAAGGAGCATTATCCTGCTGAAAAAGGGAATACAATGGGGTGTACTTGGTCTCCAACGATGTTAGTTGGTCAGTGTGGCTGGTTGGTCAGTGGTAATATATGTCAACGGAACATCCACATGAATGCTAGGACCCAAGGTTTCCCAGCAGAATTCCCAGAATTGCCCAGAGCATCACACTGCTTCTGGCTTTACTCAGTCCCAGAGTGCATCCTGGTGCCATCTCTCCTTCAGGTAAGTGACACATGCACCCAGGTGTCCACAAGGAGTAAAAGAAAATGTGACTCATTAGACCAGACATCTTTCTACCACAGCTCCATGTTCCAATTCTGATGCTCACCTGCCTATATAAATACATGCTGTGCTGTGAAAGATTTCCTGTGTCACATGTGATGAATACACAGGAGAAAATTAAAGTGTGACAGCACATTTACTGTTTTTTTGTGCTATTTAAAAACTGTTGGTTACACTCTATAGATGCATAAGCACTGAAAAATTCTTTAAAATCGGTACTTGAGTGTTTACGATTGTTACGGCGCCGGCCGCGCCGCGGCCCCCCGCGGCGCGGCGACGGCGCCGCGTACGGCAACGAGGTTTCTTCCT
>JBBPCX010000028.1:12050237-12065988 GCA_037974365.1 Hydrocynus forskahlii
ACAGATGACGTGGGGCGCAGGCATGACATACAGACCTGGGGTGACCCCTACTGGCCACCCCAGTCACCACCGTGACAACGATCAACTTCTGTCAGTATGAAATAAGATATTTGATGATGTAATATGTAAATGACAATAATGTAAGGACCCTTATAAAAAAAGTACACTTTTATGGAGGATCATTTGGTCCATGCAGATCATCTTAATAAAAACCATAATTATTAAACAGTACATTTCTTTTGCTACATAAGTACATTTAAATGCAAGTACATTTGTAGCAAATTAAGTGAAACAAATAGATGGATTTTACTTGGGAGTATTTTTACTTCTACTCAAGCACAAGATTTTTATACTTTGTCTACCACTCATACAATATGTATGAAAAGCACCTCTTTAGTCTGAAGGGATTATGATCCTTCACAGAACTGGTATATAAGGTTTTTAAAAATATAGGCAGAATATTTATTTGGAAGACTGGGCATTTATTGCATGTTTTCTCTAGCTTGTGGTGTATAATGATGAAGACGTTACAGCAAATCAATGTATGCAATTACAACCTTGAATAAGCACTGAAAAATATAATAAACACCATTACACAAAAAGATTGCTCCATTAGTCAGAAAGTAATCAGAGAAGTCTTTCTCTCTTGGTCCGTCTGTCTCATTTCATTTCCTCGAATAAAACTTACTAGAAAAACATTTGTTCTAAGAGTTATTTACTTGTTTAATGACACTGAGGTGTCATGTTTGCACTGATGAATATTTAAGAGCATATTGCATCATTATGTTTGAAAGTAAACAACAACGGCACAGCACTCTTTATCTCCTTGCCTTGTTTTGACAAGGATCTACAAAAAAAAAATCCATTTGCCATGTCATCACAATGAAAAGGAAATTAACCGTAGAGGCTTAATTTTGCATACTGCATACAAAATGGCCACAGAGTAAACATGCGTTAATTGCAGCAGATGGAAACAAAGAGATTGGTCTTCTGCAACGCGTACTCTGGGATGTAATAACTAGATCTTTGATTATGATTTGAGAGAGGAAATACACTTTTGAAAGTCAATCCCTTCAGGGATGTTGCAGGTGGTGTAATCTGGAGAGTTGCTCAGAACAAAAAGGTTTCAGCAGCATGATACTTAGCCATGGTGTTTTCAATACTGGTAAAGTGACTGTGGAGGAACAATCAATTTTATTTGATAAATATTATATATAAGTTATGGATTCAGTGCATATACCAAGTACCAAAAAATGAATCTGTTGCAATGTCTCAGGGAAACCATTCTGTTCTTCTTGTTCTGAAGGTGGGGAGTTACGAATCAGGTATTCTGCAGATGCGCTACCCAGTCTGGCCACGATATGGAACGTACCTGGAGCCCGTGTCTGACAACCGCCATCTGACAGTGGCCACACTTGAAGAAAGACCATTTGTGATAGTAGAGGCTGTGGACCCCATCACTGGCACCTGCCTCAGCAACACTGTGCCCTGCAGACGCCAGTCAAACAAAACTGAGTTGTAAGTAACCTTGGGCTGGTCCCAAAATCACAAATATGTAAAAGTGGCTAGTTACTAGTTACATGTGCTCAGATACAATATATGAACAAAAGTATTGGGATCATTACACCAACAGGGTTTTTAATGGCAGTACATTCAACTATTTTAATGGCATTACATTCAGTATGGAGCCCCCTTTGCAGCTATGGCAACTTCCACTTTTCCTTAAAGACCTTCCACAAGATTTTGGAGGGTTCCGTGGGAATTTGTGCCCATTCATTGTGTAAAGTATTTATGAGGTCAGACGACTGATGTTGGATGAGAAGGCCTGGCTTGCAATCTCCATTCCAGTTCATCCCAAAGGTGTTGGATGGGGTTGAGGCCAGGGCTCTGTGCAGGCCAGTCAAGTTCTTCCACACCGAACTCATCCAGCCATGTCTTTATGGAGCTTGCTTTTTGCACTGGGGTACATTCATGCTGGAATAGAAAAGGTTCTTCCCCAAACGGTGTCCACAAAGTTGCATGGTACTGTCTTGTTATGCTGAAGTATTAAGATTGACCTTCACTGGCAGTAAGGGGCCTGGCCTGAAAAACACCTGTGTCCCAATACCTTTGTACATGTAGTGTACGTAAGTTCAAGAGAGCATAATAGACCTAGCTCTCTTTTGGTGGTCCTCCCTCTCTCCAACACTTAGTGAGATGCTAGCTGACATGGGTGTCTATCAGTTGGTGTAGCAGAACTGGCAGTTAGATCTCTCGTCCAAGCGTGAGCTGTCTGCTGATGTTGTGTTAGTGGCACTTTGAAAAGACGCTAGACTGCACCCCCCAACCCCAAACACCCCCACCCCACCCACCCCCCAAAATTTGTCGTCTTTTATTACTTGGGTACAATACTGAGTCTGAGTTTCGGTGCTCGGTGCTCTGCATCTGTGTCTTATGCCCAAATAAAGAAATCCGGGTCAAATACTGACCTGTGGTAAATGGATACAATTTGTCACAGTTACATATTTCTCTAAATGTCACTGGATCCTCAGAGTTACAAAGTCAAATATAAATGTTGTTATGACCAAGCGAACTCCACTGCGCATTGAATTTATCTCATAAGAGTGGCAACTTTGTTAAAATACCCAGTGCAAAAGCAGCGGTCTCTGTCAAGTGTAGTAGTTAAGTGGCTTTGGCAGTAGTACGCTGCAGTCTGTGTACGCTGCTGATGTTATTAAATAATGTTCAAGTAGAGTAATAGCCTTTCCATGCAATGTCAATGTAATGCGCAGGAGTGTTGGCCTGCTTGAAGCATGGATGTAGCATTACTTATATACTGACCACTAAACAGCCTCATAATTCTTAGGATCCAATGACATTTGAGGGAAAATTATAGGTGTTTTCAATCTTTTCCAAAACATTGTATTTTTTCATTGAAAAAAATGCCTTTGAGTCATTTAGTTGGGCATGTCAACAACTACAAAATGATGCATGACTTCAGGGGTCTATTTGTCTTCATACAGTGCACTTAATGAAAAGAAGGCTGAAAACCACATGATGTAAAAGCAAGTGAACTGAGATGGGCACTTTTAAAGCAACCCTCTAGCAGCAAAATAAAATGCCCAGGACAGAAATCAAGTCTTGTTAGAAAATGTATTAGTGGTTCAAGGCAAAAAACAAGCTCAAGTACATGAAAACAGTTTGCCTGAATATACAGTTGCAGAATGTTGACTGTTTCAAGTTTCATTAGACAGCTTTCCATTAACCTGTTTAATGTGCAAAATGTTTATGCTTGCACGAGGTGGATTGGATAAAGCAATATTTTGCAAAATTGAAAAGGAAATATACTGCTAAAAAAATTAAAGGGAACATTTAAACAGTCATGCTGTTGTTTAAGTGTTCCCTTTAATTTTTTCGAGTAGTCTACTTTTATTGCATTTCAGTCATATGATATAACATGAAAAGTCACATTTAATTAAAAAAACGGTGTGCTCTGAAGATGTTTCTACAATGGGAGCAAGATATATAAAATAGGAGAGTTTTCTTTAACAAGCAAAAAATGACTGCAGACAAGGACCTCACAAAAAATCCTGATATGTCCTCACTGCCAGGTATAAGGGGTATGCTTTTCCGTTATGGTGCCTATTGCATGCCCTTGTTGCCTCCAATTACACACTATCACGACTATTGCGGTGGATGTAATCAAATCACTGTGCTTAAATTGATAAGATCTTGTAGAGCAGTCATCATGTTTAATTGGAATGACTATCACAAGAAGGAGAAAACCCAGCCTTAATCACATAGCATTCCTATAGACCATTCACAACCATGGCACAAAAATCACTTGTATTTCGATAGAACTGCAGTGGAAACCTGCCTAGTGTTAATCTTACTGTGCTTGC
This sequence comes from Hydrocynus forskahlii, assembly GCA_037974365.1. Taxonomy (NCBI): domain Eukaryota; kingdom Metazoa; phylum Chordata; class Actinopteri; order Characiformes; family Alestidae; genus Hydrocynus; species Hydrocynus forskahlii. Next base: position 12,054,119 of record JBBPCX010000028.1, read on the forward strand.
AGCTTATAAACGAAACAAAAATATCTAATCAGATAAGTTGGTTTATTATTCAGCACAGCACACATGTAAGAGAGAAATGATTCACCAAAGGATTATGGTGAATCAGTTATCTCTTAAAAGCTTGAAAAGAAATCTTGGTGATATCATTGTGTACAGGCTCCACTGGGAGGGTTTTAATCTGTGTTCCTTCCGTCCTTAAAGAATGTGTTGCTAAATGTAAGAACTTGGCAAATGCATATAGTGGGCTAGGCAAGAAAATACATTAACATTATGTTCGTATGGGCATTATACCCTAATGCACTTTATGTCCTTGTGTTATGCCACTTTATGTCCTTGTGTTAAGTCAGCAATGGCTAAGTGAGCTTTAGAAGTGGCACTTCTATTTGGAGTTGCACTAGATATCTGAACTGGCTGCTTTATGAGAGTAAGGCCACCCTCAGCTTCATCGCAACCATTATCAGAAGTCATTACAGAAAGTGTATGGCTAGTGTAATTGATGTTCAAAGTTTCAGACTCACCTACAACAGCAAAGATAAACACATCAGTAAACACATCAGTGGAACAGCAGTGAGGATACCGATATTGAAACATCAGCTGAAATCATCACATCTGATGGTTTTTCTTTTTTTAAAAACAACTTAGCTTTAAAATGAGCTATTTTTTTAAACACTTCATAACTGAAACACTTCATAAGATGAATCATGCCATCAGTCTAAAACTGCTCCGTCTTTCCACCAGCCGACAGGAAGAAATAAACAGCTAACAACATGACATCACTCAGTGTGAGTGAGTACTATTTCAGGCTAAATTCGTTATTAGTTCGTATCAGATTCATTTTTCCCCCTCTGACATTCCATTCAGGATGGAATTCATGATTAAAAAAAAATATATATATATTACATCACACTTTACACAATCACTCCAAAGACAGGGCGAGTGAGGTGCCAGATGGGAGTCCTGAATATGGTTTCCCATCTGCACTAAACCTCATATCAAAGAGCTAGTGAGGTGTGTACGGTTGGACCTGGCTGCCTGGGTCGGTTATCGTCTGGGGTGGTGGTGGGTGGGATGTCATGGGCTCCCCCCTGGGTTTATTATCATCATGGCTGGGGCAGGGGGCAGAGCAGCCAGAGGAACTGACATCTCCAACTCAGTCTTCAACCCCAAGCTCAGCTCTCCCCTCTCCCTTCCCAGTGAGCCCTCACCAAAGCCACACTACTCAGAACTACTACTTAGAAGTATTTACTCACTATCATATCCACAATACAGTACCGCCACTCTCAACATTTCATACAATTGAACATATACACATCCATCATACACACATATCACACACATCCTCCCCCCACCCCTCACCCGGTTGTGTGTTCCATGTCCATATGTCTCATGTATGTCCCATGTATCCCACACGAGATATATACCTATAATGTAGTGTCCATGTGTATATCTATGCCTATGTCTTTGTAATGTTTGTAATGTCTATTATAAAATAAAAAAGGGACAAAAATGCCATTTTAAGTCTTAAATAACTGAATATACTAATGTTTTGCCACTGTGTTCCAATGTACTTTGACCGCATTGCTGTGTTTTTAGCATCTTGTTATCTAGAATAGATAGCTGTTATGTAGACATGTCTCAATAATTTGTAGCCACGAATTTAAACTGCTAGACCAAGTAAGTAAGCAACTCACCTCAAGCTTTTTAAACATCATCAGACTGCAGCACAATCTGACTTTTACCTTGGTTTTTCTCATTTTAATGTGCATGTATGCACAGCAAGGTTGTATTAACTAAGAACAAAAGTCCTAATATTAAATGACTCATCATGGGAAACAATATGTTTCTAAACACATTAAAGTTTGGAAGCCTTAGCTTGGAATTCTTTGCTCCTTTGATATAAAAACATATTAACATATACGCATCCGTTTACATGTCTAAATCTAATAGAAAAAAAGTGAATTGCAAACACTCATGTTAAAATGAACTTTTGATAAACCACACAATAGTCATATATTCCCCAAAGAACAACAAAAAGACAAGTAAAATTCAGGAATTGGGCACTTAAAGGCGTTCTGAGGTTGATATGTTTTATGCGCATCTCGGCCGCCTCTCGGGACGACGGCCGTTCTGGACTTTTAGTTTATGAGAGATGCCCATGACATAAATGTTTAGGCAGCTCAAAGTCCCGGCCAATTCTAAAAGCCCGGCTGGACACAATTTCCAGGTCTCAAAAAGAGGACATGTCCGGGGAAAAGAGGACATCTGTTCACCCCCTTATAAAGTGGACACTTATAGTCACGCAGGAGCACATTACACAGCGTAAGCAATGTGAAATTTTTTCTCTGCATTTAAACCATTCACCTAGGATTCAAACCCATGACCTTCTGGTCACAGGGGCAAAGCTCTAACCATTAGGCCACTCAGCTGCCCCACAAGGACACATGCAGAGAAGAATTTCATGCTGTGTGAATGACCACTTTACACATTATAGTGTCATGAACTACTTGGGAATTTGTGTATTTGTGTGTACCTGGAGGGCTCGGTTTCATTGAAACGTCTCATTTGTGTTTCAATCTTTCCCATTCCCATTTTATGCTATAGCCACTCTGCTTCCGACACAATCCACTCTGGAGCTCTGGCCACCTGCTCAGAGCAGAGTGCTCTCTCAGGTACCTGCTGGCTTTGAGCTACAGTGAGAGATAAAACTTTACCCCCAGCACTCTGGTGCTGCCTGATGAGAGCAGGGTGATAATTAGCAGAGTTGATTAAAGTGGAGCCTCAGCCATCAGTGGCAGCGAAACAACCTCCAAGGGCTCTCTCAGTCTGCCTGCAAACACACACAGACAAACGCACACAAAGATTGTGAGCCAATTAACTCCACAGAAGAGTGGATCTCCCAGGGCTTTCTGCCAAGCCCAAATCGCCTCGCGTGTGGGCCCCCTCCAGCTGCATGGCGACAAGTCTTGGAAGCAAAACCTCACACACATTGTGTGCAGTCACATTAAGATGCCTTCGGAGCCAAAGTTAACCATCATAGCTGAACTCTGCCAGGTGGTGTGAAAGTGACGGGGGAGAAGCATGTTTACTGAGTTGGAGGGAGTTGCTCATTTACGCCCAGTAGTTCATTTGTTTTCTTTTGTTGTTTTCTTCTTCACTGACTAGGTGCGTGAGTTTGTATGTTTAATGCGACCCATTAAGCCCTCATGATGCTACAGTCCATTAGGCTGGAGGTCTTGGGGAGGTTACAAGGTGATGTGTCATTAGAGCACATTGCTTTTGCCTACGCATCACCCTCACACTCCCAGTACTCTTGTACTTCTGTTAGACATTTTCCCTTCAATCAATTCAATGAATGGGATGACTTCTAATGATACACAGCTATTTAAACACAGTTTTTTCAAAATTGAATAACCATGTACAACCAGATACATTTTCATTAGAAAATGTAAAGTGTGATTGCGTGTGATTGCTATAAAACAAGTTTTTGGCAAGACCCAAACTTTGGTTTTATGGCCAAAAAAAGTTTGAAAAAAAAAATAAAACACGGAATCAACTCTTCTGATTCAGAGTCCGGGACTTTATTGTGTGCCCTTGGGGGGGGCTCTTACCAAGCCATATATGGGTAAGGAAGGCTGAAGCGTACCAGCGTTCATGGGCTGGTTATTTTTTATTTAACCTCAACAAACATTGAACACATGTCATTTTTAATATAACTGACTTGAGCTTCAGTGTTTTGAAGTCTGTTTATGTGTCTGCGGTGTGTTTTGGTATGCCTTTGTTCCTACACGTTTGTGTTTTTTAGCTTTTTGTCCATTTCCAGCCTCCTTATTCACAGACTTTCTGTCCGATTCACATTTGAAACAGGACTTGACCGTCCTCTCTCTCTTCCCTGTAACATACCGGAGATCTCTTTTTGCACCGAAACTGTGTAATCTAAAATTTTGCCGTTTTTTCTTTCTGATTTTGTTGTTTAAAAGATTTTGCTGAGGAAAAAGGGCACAATTTCTTAAGGTCTAGATATTAACTGGGCAAAGACGATACAAATTCCATAGTAGTAGGTACTTATTTTGATAAACATGACTGTGTGTTCCAAGGCAGTTGAACTAAATTGCAGTGAAATGTAGGTATTAAATGAGAGGTGCAAACTCCAAAATACTGCATAATTATTTTGGGTAAAACTGGGGTCAAGCCAAGATCTATCTAACTGAATTACATTTTAAAAATTAACAGGTTCTGTCTAATAAGCAGATAAAGGATGTAGTAAAATATCTCATAATTTGACTATTATATATGTAGAATGGCAGGGTGATAGGTAGAAACACTAAACTTGACAATAAAAGCACACATTTTAGCAGGAAAGTGAATACAAAGACCCTGTAAAACCACAGTAAGAATCATGGTTTTATTACACATTCTACATAAGACTCTACTGTTTCTTGTAGTGTATTTTTACCAACACAATTACCTACTGCCCTATATACTGTTTATTTGTGATATACGTCCCTGCTTCAACATGAAACTTTAAGGTAAAATTTTGTGTTTGCTTATTCTTGCCAACTTACTTCAAATAATTATGTAAGAGTGAGGTATTTTACAGTGTTTTTTATTGACGTAATATCTAGAATGTGTTACTCAAAGGTACCTCAGTGGTGCCACTAGCAGTCCTGGGATTCAAACCTATGATCTGCTGATCACTGGGGCAACTCCCTAATCACTAGACCACCAGCAGTGTAGTTAATTTTTTGACATGATGAAGAAACACAAGAGGCTCACTGAAACATTTTGTAGGTATAATCCCTTAACACTGTTGTGATTTCAGAATATATTAATGCTACAGCTAGTTCAACCCCTTTCCCAAAGTGTGGACCGGGGCCCCCTGGTGGGCCAAGAAGGTATTGCAGGTCTGGAACGTATCTTTTCTCCATTCAGTCAAATCTTGAAGGAGATTATGACAGCAAGCTTAGATCAATTTCTGAACCTGTTGTGTGTGTTTCAGTAGCTCTGATGGCTGAACTAAACAAATTGGAATCAGCGAGAAACAAATAGATCACAATTTGAGAAGCAGCATGGGCTATGAAATTGAATCTGTTCAGGTAAATCTAGAAAACACTGAAAAAACAGAGCTGAACCCGACATTGCAGTAGATTAATGGCATTCTCTGCAATGCCAAAAGTGATAGGAGATCTGATCTACTGAACTTGACTTTGGTCCGTGACTCTGAACAAATCTAGTTGTGACATAATTTGCAAAAACACACTTTCTCTTGTGTTCGATTGCTTAATGAAGCATTTTTAGATTGTTTTAACAATGGTGCCATAGACCACATTTTTGGTATAATAATACACTGATATAATAATACAAACTTTTCATACTGTCCAGTCCCTGCTCATTTCTTTTCTGCATTCTTCACTTCCCTAATGGACACACACACACACACACACACACACACACCCCACACTCTCTTGATTATTTGCTGGCCGCTGTGGATCCCTGCTGTTGTAATCTATGATGGTCAATTAACCTGCAGCACTAGGGCATAGCCTCTCCTCCAGCTTCTGCAGCATTGTTGGCTCGCCGCAGGCAAGGTCAGATAAACCAGGTGAGAAATGAAACAAACAAATAAAAAAAAGACCACAATCATGCTGACAGAGAGTCCTCACATGTAGCATATGTGCCATGAAAGCACATAGTGGAAAGCCCCCTAAACTGAGCAGAGTATAGTAAATTGAGTAGTCATGCTATTAAATATGCAATAGAGGCATATGTTCAAAGGGATTAAGTTGCATGATGGAATAATTTACACCGCTCATTTCATCTGGTTTCTGCTGCGCCGTTTTTTACCATCGCAGTGCTGCAGCTGAGAGGCATTTGGTCTCACTGCCACAGCTCCTATAATCCTGTTACTATGAAACGGGTGGACATTTCACTCGCCACCTCCCAGTTATCCAAATGATAAAACTCTAGAATTGATTCGTATCCCAATATATAGATCTCTGCATTTAATGCAAAGCCAAGGCTGCGCACTTGCATTTTCTCTGTTAAAGTCAAGCACTTATTATCACTGTACACTGTCTCAAATTGTTTCACTTTTTTTTTTACAACTCAGCAGCCTCCATTCAGAATCATGATAAATTGACCAGTGGAAGTGGTCTAAAATAAATATGTTTTACAATAAGTTAATTTAATTCATAGCGGGGACAGCCTTATTGTGAGGAGTTTGCATGTCCTCATTGGGCTGTGTGGGTTTCCAGTGGGAGCTCCGAATTCCTCCCACAGTCCAAAAAACATGCATGTCAGCTGAATTGCAGATGCTAAATTGCCCCTCGGTTTTGTGAGTCATTGTATTTGTCTGTGTGTGTTGCCTTGCAATGGACTGCTGACCCACACTGGGTGTTTTTCTGCCTTTTGCCCTATGATCTTCGGGATAGGCTCCAGAAGTTCCCCATCCTCCTGGGACCCTGGTTAGGATGAACGGCTCAGATAATGCATGAAAGAATGAATAAAACAACTTAGATTAGAAGCAAAGAATGTCTTTTTTCCCTTTTCCTGAAAGGTTGCGATTTGGGCAAAACTTGTTTTCCTCTGAACAGCAATAATATGAAGCATGCTTGTCCTTTCTAATGATTGAAACCATTCTTTACATTTACAGCATTTATCAGACACTTTTATCCAAAGTGACTTCCCTTTCCTAACTACAGGGGACAGTCTCCCTGGAGTTAAGGGTCCTGGGGTTAAGGGTCTTGCTAAGGAACCCAGTGGTGGTATGCTGACAGTAGGATTCAAACCCATGACCACTTGATCCAGCGGCAAGTATCTTACCCACTAGGCTGCCACCACCACCCCAACCCAACCCAACCCAACCCCACCCCACCCCACCCCATTGTTTTTGGTCAAGTATTTGGCTAACAGGATATGGTAGAGGGAGTGAGAAACTAAAATATAGAACACAAATAAAAGAAAGAAGAAAAGAAAGAAAGAAAGAAGGAAAGCGTTTGAAGTTCCTTTCCTTAGACTGCAGCAGAGCTATGAGTCTAACAAAAAGGTAATGGAAGCTCATCAGGACCTATCAAGTTGCATGCCCAGATTATGGGTTTTCTCTCCTCTTTCACTCTAGTTTAGCTCAAGAATTTGGGTGACTACTGATGCTAAGTGTCTGTTAGCAATGTTAGCCAAGAGGAGGCAAGCGGAAAATGAGTAGATTTGATTTTCCAAGCAATTCATTCAAGAGAATATGTGAATAATGTTGTAGCATACTTGCAGCAGTACAGTATGGATATATGTTGTATTTTTTAGATAATCTGTGAGGCAGCTGTGGATGGTGAAAGTGTGTGTGTAGTCATAGCACTACAGGAACTTTTATCCTGCATAAGTTAGCCCTTCATCAGCCAGTGCAGTAATCCAGAGTTGCTCTCATGCCTTTGTTTGCTGGTGATTAATTTGCGTCGGATTTGTTTTGGCCAGACCCGGCTGTCCTTCCATCTGTTATAGCTGTGACATAACATGAGGACCTGCCGCGACGACCCGGTGCCCACCCGCCCACTGCTGACGTCACCCATCCTCTTACACTCTGCCATTGTCCCTCCATCTCTGCTTCTTTCCGCTTGTTTCATTTTCCTCTTTCCCTCCTCTACACTACTGACCAGGTTTCTGGCACTGGTGTGTGTGTGTATGTGTGTGTGTGTGTGCGCGTGTGCGTGTGAGAGAGAGAGTGTGTGTGTGTGTGTGTGTGTGTGTGCGTGTAACTGTGTGTGTGTGTGTGCTTGTGTGTACACTTGAAGAGAAAGGCAGCCAAATCTGAGCTATTACTGTAGTAGAAGCTGCACATGGAACACGATGCTATTCTCCGTTCCTCTGCAGAAACAACACGATGCCTCCACTGACGCCATCAGGCTATCTAAATGGATTTTATCGGAGCTCCTGCTATCCAGTCCTCATGGCTCAATGTTCATTTGATTCATATCATCTATCAGCCATGCACTGCAGATTCATAATCAACATAACATAAGCCCAGGCCTCGTAAACAGTGTCATTATTGAGGTGCAACCACTGCTCAAAGCTCTTCTGTCCCATTTCACACAAAACAGTCCATTTTATATTTCCCAGCCGCGGTAAGGTAACAAGCATCAAATTATAAAATTAGACAACTAGCATGCAGAAAGTTGCGAATAATGATGAAGACGATGAAGAAAGAATGTTTTTTTGTGGTTGACCTATTTGAAACATGCATCACAAAAGGCTTAAAGACTAAACTGGCACTAGGCAGAGCACCAGAGACCAGAGAACAGTGAAATGAACCAATTCCACTGTTCTGGAATTAGAGCAGGAGCTGAAAATTGAGAATATAATGAGGTCCGGTGGTGTTTATGCTACAGCATTAAATTATTTCTTGGCTTGCTTTCAAGACTAAATAACACAAGGACGAAGTCTTGTAAAAATATATGATCACTTGTGCAATGCAGTTCTTCAGTGTGTCAGCGGAAGGTCACTGATGAAACCAATAACAAGCTTGTCTGAGATTAGTCTTAGAGGACCTTGCTTGAAAAAACAATACATTGTCATCCCTAATTTAACAATTTTACTTCTTCTGTAAAGTTACTGAAAATTTTAGAGTTATGAGGTATTGTTCATATAGCAATATCATACTGTATACATATACAATACATCTGTTTCTCAGGCCCAGATTAAGTTTAAGCCAAGACTAAAAAGACTTTATACTGGCATTTTCCAAGATGTAGGCCTACATCCATGTCCAGGAAACTGGCACCTGGTACCTGCTCTTTTAGTGCTTTTTGTAAAATCAAAGCTATAAAAAGGGAACTTGTACCACCTTTGCAGCAGTGACATCATTTACTCACCTGTTGGAATGTAGCGGTAAGATTAGATTACATTCAGCCACAAGAACTTTAGTGACATCCGATATTGATGTTTGATGATTTCTGAATCACAAACTCCACACCAGCTCTGCTCAAATGTTTTGGGTGGAGCTCCATCACTCCAGGGAATGCAATTCAAACTCTTCGATAGTTTGACATGGTTAAAAAGCTTTAACTAATTCAAATTACACCATTATGTACTCTAAACTTCAAAAAAGTTTTGCACAAGAAGAGCCGAAAGTGGTTCATTAAAGGAATTTTTCACCCATTTAGTTTTACGAAGTAATGTTCTTTCCATTTCCTATAGGATTGTTGGACATACTGAGCCATACACCAAACTGTGCTGTAAAGGTTTCTGCATCGACATTCTGAAGAAACTTTCCCGCAACATCAAGTTCTCCTATGACCTCTACCTTGTAACCAATGGCAAGCATGGCAAGCTTGTCCGGGGCATTTGGAATGGCATGATTGGAGAGGTGAGTTGGCTTTTAGTTGCCTCATTGTTCTTCTTGATGCATTTGATCTGGAGTATCAGCTAAAGTACAGAATTAAACAGTACTGGAGAAATGATTATTTAATCCACCAATGGGTTCCTATTCGAATGGAGACAGTGAATGGCCCCTATGATGTCAAAGCCCAAGTAGCAATTCGAACAAGGAAATGAATAGCTGACATTAAACGGAGCATAAAGGCAGACATTGTGACTGGCATTCTAACTTAAAATCATTCACATCAATGTCAGATGTATTGTGTCTGAGAAGCTGGGCGTCCCCCCTTGCATATATTGTGCTTATTAGGTTTTGACACAGATTGAAGTGATAACTTGAGCTGGTGCTTAAACTACGTGTTCTCAGACAAAGACATACAAGGTCACTGTAGTCTGTCAGTCTGGCTCTAAATAACATATTAAAATGCAGGAAGAAGCTGTTTAAAAAATGCACAGGCAACCAACCTTCTAAATATAAATAAATTGTGAAATGTGAGTTGTAACATTACTTGCTGTCAAATGTCAGATTATTACTGATGTTAAATAACGTGTTCCCAGATAATGAAAAATACAGAAAAGCAGTAAGGGTCAGTCTAAGAGGAGAAACCATAGATTTACAGTCTTGAAGGTTTAAGGTCATTCTTCATTACTTGAACATGTTCTCAGGTAGAAGTAATCCTCCTGAAATGTCATTGCATCAAACATGATTGCAATATAAATGTAGGAATTACATTTAACCCCATTTTCACTGAAGGCTATATTGAATAGAGCTGTCATGACTATCATCAATTACTCTATTCAAAAATTCTGTTCTTGATTAATTGACTACTTCAAAAACCACTCCAGTAGTGCCCCCTACTCTGCGCATTTTAGTGTTTTCCCTTCTCCCAGCACAACTGATCTAACTAATCAGTTAATAATCCAGCTGTTCTTGAGTTGAAGTGGGTGTGTAAACACTAAAATGAGCAGGGCAGGGGGCACTCCACTGCTTTACACCTTATAATAAGTGTCCTCTTTTTTCCTCTCTTTTTAAGGTGGTCTACAAGAGAGCAGACATGGCCATTGGTTCTCTTACTATAAACGAGGAGCGCTCTGAGATCATTGACTTCTCTGTGCCGTTTGTAGAGACAGGAATCAGTGTGATGGTGGCCAGAAGCAATGGAACTGTCTCTCCCTCTGCCTTTTTGGGTATATATTACGCCTGAGCACACACTGAAGCAGGTGCCACAGTAAATATATAGTCAACAGTGGTGAGAATTGCCTTTCTTCTAGACCCCACAGCTGCCTTTGCCGGCTGCCAGTGGTAGACATTTACTGATGTGAAATGTCATAGAAAACAGAGCGATTACACCAACCTTCATCAAAAACTATATTTTCATTTTTTTGGAAGCAATGGTCCAAAAAGGCCACAATACACAGTGTATATCCCATCCGAATTTCTCTTTCTAAATTAAAAATGATGTGCAACATTGTAGCTTAGGGGAAAGTTGTTTTAGTGTGCAGCGTTTAGCTAGCCTTGTATCAGCTCCATTGTTTGGTAAGTTAATTACATATTTTTAGGAACTGTCATTTCTGTTCATCTGCTGTTAATGGCATGTTTTTGAGAGCCTGCTAATATTCCTCCTCCCCCAGAGCCGTACAGTCCTGCGGTGTGGGTGATGATGTTCGTGATGTGTCTGACCGTGGTGGCAGTGACCGTGTTTGTGTTTGAGTACTGCAGCCCCGTAGGGTACAACCGTAGCCTGGTCAGTGCCAAAGGTGAGTGCTCACCACGCCTGATCTCACTCCAGAAATGGGGACAGCTCTCAAAGATGCCAAACGTAACGGTCTGAACATACCGGTCTGGAACTTCAGCCTGTGTCTGACCAAAAAGATCATTCTCATGTGCAGTTAGAGCTTCGCAGTCTTCCTCTAATGTTTCCGCTCAATTTTCTTACTACGGTTTTTAGTTTAACAGAACAGGACCATTAATCTCAAATTACACAGAAAACCACTGAAGTAAAAAAAGAGTTGTCAGTGGCCTTGGACTCCTTGTAACTTCTGGCATCCAGCTACACTCTCAAGTGTGTTAATATCACATTAGGTCAGACATACATGCAAGCGCATGCAAATATGCCTACATGTGGCTGCAATTCTTCTGAGCCCTAATGCCCTGATTTATGTTGCAGAAGCGCTTCACATTTTTCTTTAAAAAACAAGCAAGAAATGTTATTTGCAATAGCACAATAGCTCAAGATTCTATTGCTTTTATATTACAATTTAGTAAAATAAAGAAAACAGTGTTGTGGTCAACAGAGAAGCACTTTTAGCCAAAGACTAACCGGTATAAAGTGCACCGCTAAACGTCACAGAAAGTCACTCCTCCCCTCTGTCATCTATAACTCCTCACCTGTCATACACCCACCCTTCAGACCTTATAACTCCTCACCTGTCACACACCCACCCTTCAGACCCTATAACCCCCCACCTATCACAGTGTCTGAAGGGGGGGTGTATGACAGGTGAGGAGT
>JBBPCX010000028.1:12067635-12113906 GCA_037974365.1 Hydrocynus forskahlii
CACCTGTCATACACCCACCCTTCAGACCTTATAACTCCTCACCTGTCACACAACCACCCTTCAGACCCTATAACTCCCCACCTATCATAGTGTCTGAAGGGTGGGTGTATGACAGGTGAGGAGTTATAGATGACAGAGGGGAGGAGTGACTTTCTGTGACGTTTAGTGGTGCACTTTATGCCGGTTAGTCTTTGGCTAAAAGTGCTTCTCTGTTGACCACAACACTGTTTTCTTTATAACTCCTCCCCCTGTCACACACCCACCCTTCAGACTCTATAAGTTCTCCCCCAATCAAACACTCACACTTCAGACTCGTAACTCCTCCCCCAATCACAATACATGCAATAATCTGTGCAGTAACCTGCTGCTACACAGATGAGTAAGTTCTTATTGTGTGCAAAGTCATTATCATTATGTTCAATATCTTTATTATCATTATTATGTAAAATAGTCATGTGCAGTATCACTACTTATGTTGCTGTTACGTGCAGTAACAGACTCAGTATAGAGCACTACTTGTTTAGTTAGTAGACAACTTCAGTAGTCATTTTATTTTATTTTTCTTTACTATTTATATCCGCATTTCTTACTGACCACAGCATTTTGTGTTTATACCATGGTGTTGCACAAAGTATTTTCTAAAGAGTTTAATTTTATTTTGGCTATGTTACCTACTCTAACATCGCCAGCTTTATTTTCTTAACTGATCAAGATACAGTAGGTTAATTACCACACATTTTGAGAGCCTATGTACTACATACAAATATTTTTCCAGAAGAACTATATATATGTACATATCTTCTTTGTTTAAGACCCTGGTGGACCAACCTTCACCATCGGGAAGTCAGTGTGGCTGCTGTGGGGGATTGTCTTTAACAATTCCGTCCCCATTGAGAACCCCAAGGGAACCACCAGTAAGATCATGGTACTGGTATGGGCCTTCTTTGCTGTCATTTTTCTGGCCAGCTACACAGCCAACCTGGCTGCCTTCATGATTCAGGAGCAGTACATTGACACCGTTTCTGGACTGAGTGACAAAAAGGTAAGTGGGGCTGGTGACTTTCTTTGACTTTTTTCTTTCAACAGTTTTTGGTTTCTGGTTCAGTTTCTACACCAATGTCAGTCTGAGGGGTGAAGCTGTCACAAGCCATAAAATCATCCCATGACTGGAAATCAAATATTCATGCCTGTGTATGAATCATGGCGACATCCTGCAAAGAGGGAGGGGTGTGTGTATGTGTGTGTGTATGCGGGGGGATGTTGCAAAGTAGCAAAAAATAAGAAACATTATTTGATTGCAATAAGAAGACTGATATGCTTAATTTCATCAAAAAGTGCAGAATTAGCAAAAAACATGCTAGTGCTGCACAGTGTAGACCAGTTATTATAATTGGGAATATACCCATACATACTGTAACTGTAACATGCCTTATGATAGATTAAAACACATCCATGAACCTGTGACTTGACATGATACACAGATTGTGCATCATTTGTTGGATTATGTGAATGCAAATTAATCAAGCAAAACAATGGCGGATCTTGGATTGGTCAGGGTGCTCACAGCACACAATAAAACACTGTTCGAGGCTTATTTGCATTTTTGCATTGATATATCAGCACTGCAGCCATCAATATTGCCATAATATTATAATATGCTGTGCAACTGTAATTGAACCTTCTAGGCCAGTGATGACAACAAATCTTGACATCTAGACGCATTTCTTTTGACATGCTGGGATTAAGATTTTTTCAGGAAAAAAGGCCAACCTGTCCACGCCTCATTACAACTCCTGCAGACTCATTACAGATTCTCTCTGCATTCTCTATTGAATTGCACTCCCTCCAGCCCAGACAGAGACAGAGGGGCGATTAGAGTTATTAAATGTGCAAAGGCTTACATACAAAAGAAGCCACGAATCCTTGGGACGTTTAGGCACCCCAAACGTTCTTCATTTTCATTAAAATGAATTTTAAATTAAAACACTGCTAATCCAACAATAAATTAAATCAGTACATTCTCACACTCTCGCAGCTCCCATGTCCAGTTCTACAATAAAACCAATATGTAGCAGCAGAGATGAGGAGGTTATCTGTACCAATACATAGCCTGAATATTAAAGCAGTGTTTGAATGTTTCATTCCTCGTAGTCCAATCAAAGAAGAAGTTAAATGACTTGAGCTTCTATTGCACATACCACAGAGCTCTTTGATATGACTGAAGTTATCCCCAAAGGTTCAATATGATCAGCTCAGGCTGCTAGAATTATTGTGTGTGTATTTAGGCCTGGGGGATGCCTGGGGAGGCACAACTTTAAAAACAAATGGCTCAAGGGCAGCATACAGCCTTAGGACATAGACAGTGCTGAGAGATATGGATTAAATATTGCAAACTACTTAAGTTATCTTTCAGCAGCTTAACATGTTTACTGAATTACTTGCATTGTTGGCATGGAGGCAGGTAAGGGCTCTTTGTGTTTGCTAATTGGGCAGTAAGGGTGCATTCTACCGTTCAGTGAACACTAATGCATTGTTGTGTTGTTCTAAAGGTGGTGATTTTAACTACATTCCCTTTTAATTGGACAAAAAGAAAGTTATCTAGCTATTTCCAAATACACCCCACTAAAGGCAGCTGGTGGGGTGGTTAGAGAGTTGCCCCTACAATCAGAATGTTGTGGATTTGAATCCCAGGACTGCCAGTGGCACCAACTGAGCAAAATACCATTCCTATACACTGCGTTCCTAGCTGCCCACTGCTTCACTTGGCGAATGGGTTAAATCCAAAGAACAAGTAATTAGCAGCTGCTTCATTATGCATATGTTGCCATTTTATATTTCAATTAGTTCTAAAGCAATTTGTTTCAGCACCTCCACCGAGATCCCAAAGCAGCAGAAAAGAACAAGCACATTAAATACAAATACAAGAGCTAAATATGTTGAGCACATCCAATACTTTGTATAGAGTGGTGAAAAACAACCAGCCACACACTGCTGTTACTGCACCATGTGTAAGGCATGTGCTGAAAAGTGCTGTGGCAAAACAGACCCAAGGGAAAGAGTCTCAACAATAAAGACTCACTACAGTATTATTACTGTAAGGGATTAAATGCATGTACTTTTTACTTTACAGAAAGACTTTTGATTTTTCAGCCTAATACTAGACATTTGTACTTGTTTCAAGTAATTTTATCAGGTGAAATTGTTGTGTTCCACCGATGGATCATTTTCAGTTGCAGGCATAGATTTTTGTGCAGTGTACTCCGTCACAAGCAAGGTCACCCACATTACGATGCTATCCCCCCTGTTTCAAATAACGAGGTGCTATTTTACTAGTTACATTGGCCTGATGTTCGACTAATGCCTTTTTTAATGAACAAGGGCAGAATTGCGTTCAGGCAAGCGGGGAGAAATTTTACAAGGAGACAAAGAGAGGAAAAAGTAATATTGAAATGTGTTGGACCACTTGGCCTTGCAGCAGAGCTCATTTCTGTCCATTATGTGGCCTTATCAGCGGTATGTTGAAATTAACAGTCAGGGAAATTATTGAGTGTGTAACCTTAGCTGACCACTTAATTGACTGAGAAGCACTCGGGGGCAGAGACTGAAGATATGATGACCAGTCGTCTCCAGCCTGATTTTTATCTCTATATTGCTTTTTTCCTCCTCTCCTTCCACTTTAAGGATTAGGCCCGGTTAAACTCTCACAACTGCTTGGATTTAGCTTTGCAGATCACATATAAAGTCTTAGAGATATGGAGTCCTGAGAATCCTTGGATGAAAGCGCAAAGACAAAGAGTAAATTTAAAGTAAATCCACATACAGAAATCCAGCTTAGAGTCAAAAATCAATCTTTTTTCCAACAGCTCAGCTTTCTCAGCTAAAGCAGCTATTACATTTGAGGTGATCGTGGGGTTTAAAATCAACGTAGCTTTCAAAGTAAACCCCTTGTTTGTTCCTCTAACATATTAATTGTGTGACACGTTTTGTGTGATTCAGTTCCAGAAGCCACAGGAGCAGTATCCACCATTTCGGTTTGGGACAGTGCCTAACGGAAGCACAGAGCGAAATATTAGGAGCAACTACCCTGAGATGCATTCACACATGGTCAAATATAACCAGAAGGGTGTAGAAGATGCCCTCAACAGCCTCAAAACTGGGTACATTCTCTCTGCCTGATTCTGTCGGACGTATGTCAATGACATTGTTTACGCTGTAAATTTCCTAAGTGATTCCTCTTTTATATGAACAGCAAGCTTGATGCCTTCATCTACGATGCAGCAGTGCTGAACTACATGGCTGGTAAAGACGAGGGCTGTAAGCTGGTGACCATTGGCAGTGGCAAGGTTTTTGCCACTACAGGCTACGGCATTGCCTTACAGAAGGGCTCGCGCTGGAAACGGCCCATAGACCTCGCTCTCCTTCAGTTCCTTGCTGATGGTAACCTCATTGAATTCTCTAAAGAGAACTCTCAAAGGCAATTTAGGCTGATTATAAAGTATTAAATTCACAGCAAATTGCTTCATTCTGTGCAAAAAACATGTGAGCCATCTATCAACATAACAGCTATGGAACACTAGCCAAGAAAATGTCATGAAAATAAAATGACCATGCTACAAGAAACCACTTGCAGTTAAATGATGACAATAAACTCTCCCTGATTTCCCTCTCTGAGAAATCTGTTTTGTGTTCCAGGCGACACACAGAAGCTGCAGACGGTGTGGCTGACTGGGATTTGCCGCAATGAGAAGAAAGAAGTGATGAGCTCCAAGCTGGACATTGACAACATGGCAGGAGTTTTCTACATGCTGCTAGTGGCAATGGGCCTTAGCCTGTTGGTCTTTGCCTGGGAGCACCTGCTCTACTGGAAATTACGCCACTCTGTCCGCAGATCTGATCGCCTGGACTTCCTACTGGCCATCAGTAGAGTGAGTACTTTCAGCAAATGGGTTTTCACCTCTATTAATGTTTTATAATCTGTTTTTCAAGATTACAACGAGTTAAGCAAAAAAATAACACCACACACTTTATGCATGCCTTACATTAATCAACCCCTAAAACACATAAAATACATAGGAATTATTATTTGTTGTGATTATCAAGCCAGGTTTTGGGATCACAGCATCAGAAGCTTTCAAACAAGAAGTCTTCAAACATACCTAATCAGTTGCGTCCATTAACAGAGTTCAAGCCTAATCTTGGACTTTTAATGAAAACTCAGAATATTGTAATTAATGTAAAGTTAGAGCTGGTAATGGTGCAGAACTTTTCAGTTTGGGTTTCAAAAGTCTAGAAGATTTTAATGACATGCTGTGATTTTAAAATTCACACTTTGTATCATTCCTTTTTGTAAGTAATTTTTATAAATGACTTAAAGGCTCAGGGAACTCAAAAACTCATTACTGTATAATAAGTCAATACATCAGGGTTTTAGATCATTAGTAATAGTACAAAAGATTCAAAACACCTGTCGCTGTTCCCTGCGGTTCCTATTTCGCAAAAAAAAAGAATGTGCAACATCAAAGTTGTTGTGTTTTGTGTTTCATTTTTGAAGGAAATAGGTATATGTGTCATGGGACTCTAAATGACTGAAAAAGTTGGATCCTCAGTATAACTGTGTTGTTCCATTTTTTAAATAGAATATTAATAGGTGCATTAAGAAAGTATCATGTGGATCTGTTGACCCAGATGATTAAATTAAGCATTTCTCAGATCAAATTTGAAAGTGAAAGTTATTAGGTAGAATGAGACAGCAGAACAATTATGTGGTCAGCTTCTTTTTCACTGGCTTGTTTTATACACTGTTTTGATGCATGCTAGCTTTCAATGCAAATCTAAGACCCTATAAGCAGTTCCCTAAAAAACACTTTTTATCTTATAGTTCCCCAAGTAAATCTAAGCTGCATGTGTCAAATGAGCTGGCAAAATGTTGACATGATCAAAGTGAAGAAATCAGCATAGTACACAATTTCATAAAGAAACTAGGCAGAAATAAAAGTAATACATATTTTATGTATTACCTTTGAATACACCTTTGTACTAGATGCTCCATATCTGGTTAATGTTTCCTTATTACTTCCCTGCAGGGTATTTACAGCTGCTTCAATGGTGTAGAGGATACAGATCGCAATGGAAGCATGCAGAGCCCTGATGTCACCACAAATTACACCCAAGCCAATATGCTGAAGATGCTCAAGACAGCCAAGGACATTGTATCCTCTGCCAGAGTGGAAAACTCTCTGGACAATGCCACTAAGACCATTGAGCACTGGAGTCGCCGAGGTCCAGATGCTACAAAACCTTGTCTTCCTACGCGCTTGATAAGCACTGATTCTACTCATGGCCGATTGCCGTACATCTCCAGTGTCACAGACAACCATGCACCCTACCCCCAAAGGGCACTGACTCCCACTTTCCCCATGCATTATGGAGATGGTGCTACTCAGCCCTTGCTTGAGAAGCCTCGGGTTGTCACAAGGCCTACCCCTCTGCGATACACTCTACCTGCACGGACCAGTCACCACCATATATATGAACGGACACTACCTATTTCTAGTCTAAGCAGTCCCCATATCGCTATGAGGGACCCACCACCACCCACAGCTCCAAAACCCCATCACAGTGGCAGGCTGTACATGGACAATCAGGCCTGCCAGCACACAACTTCCCCCTTCCTTCCTTACCGTGAGTTCCACGTCCCTGACATCTATGTGGAACAACAGGAACCTGAGAGCCGGAAGATGTATACCGAAGGTCTAGGTCGAAAGAAGAGGTCCCAAAGCTATGTGGCTCCATCACCAGAAACCCGTAGCAGGAATGATTACGATGAACCGGCATCTTGTCTGGCTGAACTTAGAGCCAATCACCTCTTGGATAACCATGCTCATACCACACCCTGCATGGGAAGCCATTACCAGAGGCCCAGTGCCAGCTGCAACTCCTGTATGAAACCATACTTGGAGCCAGAAATGGATGATGTTCCTCTCCTGGGGAAGGAGAAACTGAACCGTCGTGCCTCTTTCCTCAGGGCCACATGGGGTGGTGACAGGCTCCGGCACGTGGATGAAAAACCTTCCACTTCTGCATCCTCTTCTGGTCACATCAACATGCCTGACTTGTTCCCTCGAGTCGTGGTAGCCAACCCCAAGCCTTCAAAGATGTATGGTAGTGCTGGTAACAACCTTTGTTACAACATGGCAGTTGAGCCAGCCTATCTGGATCCAGCCCATATGGGCTCCTACCCATACAAGCCCCAGAAGCTGAAGTACTCACAGTCCACCCGCCTTCCTTCTTACCGAGAGGCAATTCTGCAGAATGCAGCAGCTCTGCGTCGGTCTTCTACAGTAGTGCACAGACATTACTCCACCTACCTGAACTCATATACTGACCTTCCAGTATATGTGGGTCCACTGGCGCAAGGACCTGCACACTTCTATGATCACTCCAAAGACATGTGCCACCTATTCCCTTGCGTCAACCACTGCCCGGATGATGCCACCCTGCTCCCCCGGTTGGGTAGCAGAGCTGTAATGTACCAAAACACTGCTTTTGGAGGCTACGAGGGTGCTGGACGCTCACCTAACGAACTACCACTGCAGTCACTGCACACTTTACCAGCTTCCTCCAGGAACAGGGACCGCAGGCAGGTTTTGGTGGCGCGAAGGGTAAATAGTCCCTATGTGCCAAAGCCCTGGGGCCGAGTGTCTAGTCTGGAATCTGAGGTCTGAAGCTCTTTTTATGGGTATCTTAAGGCTCAGAGACTTGTCTCCCTATGAACTCAGAGAGGGGGAATGCCTGGAACAGCCAAACAGCCTTTGAACCTTGCAAAAATCTAAGCTGTGCTGAAGGTGGACTTAAAGAGTTATTCTCAGTGCAATAATATTTAGGACAGCAGGGATGGGAGAGAGGGCATGACTATGCGATTACTGCTGGGACATCAGTAAACTTTAAAAGATAGAGGCATAAACACAGTATTGATTCATTCTTAATATATTAAAATTGAGCTTATCAATTATTTAACAGGTTTTTAAATGTCATTACATGATTACAGTCATTCACTACAGACAGATGGAGCAGGTTGCAAGGCAGCTTTAGACAACACAATTTTTTTTTTTTTTCACGTAGCTTTTGTTTTTGGCCAATCTAGCATTCCACAATTTTGAAGTCAGACCTACAAAGCACTGCAGAGTTTTATAAACCCAACCAGTCAAAAATGTCTTCCAGTTTTTTTTAAGTCCAACGTTTTGAGAGAGCCGTCTATTTGAGGCTTTTTACTTGCTCCACTGATGTTACATGGATTTTAAGACTGCTGAACTTCAACTGGTTCCGTCATGTGTATTTCCACAATTATTTCACTGTTTAATAAAAAAGAACAAAAAAAAAAAAAACAGTGGCTTCAAGAGCCTATCGGATTGTGCTCTATGTTTTCTGTCCAAAAATATTCTATATGGTGCACCAATGCAAATCTCATGCATAAAAATGTGTTAATTAACACAATACACAATTCATCTAATCAAACATTTCTGACAACTCCTAAGACCACAAGGCTAGAGAAATATTTTCTTCCACCATTGGGGTAGACGCTTGTCTCCTTGCCACCATATTCCAGAATGCCCGCCCTCCTCATTCTCTTCTTGAGATTTTATTTACTAAGGCAAACAAGTGTTGCAACACGAAGGTGATACATGCAAATGACATTTATGTGCTCTTTCTGTCGCAACAGTAGGATTGATGTGAAAGCAGACGATCTTTCTCCCTGATGGATGATTCAATGCATGCAGATATAATATCACAGGGAGAGGGCAACTAGCTCAGGATGATATCAACAGCCATCCATCAAATCCCAAATAGAGACAGAGTATGCACAGCCGTTTAAAAGTCAAGTGGGGGTTATGGGAAATCTACCTTTGACATTGGCTGTGATTACTGTTTACATTATCTATAGCGTCAAGGTTACAGCTACATAAAGTTCCTGAGCTCCACTTGATTAACTCATTCCTTTCCTTTCTCAGGGGCTGCTTCACTTAATAATCACGTTCAGTTTACAACTACTAATTAGCTGCATTAAAGTCACTAGAAACAAACACAAGAGTTCATGCAGGAAGGAGAGTTCAAAAGTGCATGCAGAAGAGTTCATAAAGGATATCTATATCTTTCCAGTATATGAAATATACAGAAAGACTGCATCCTTGGAGAGAGCAGTGTATTGCTGAGTCAAAGCTTCACGTGTGAAAACATGTTGACCTTTCTGCATTGAACCATACAAATGGAACAAAACACAGACCCATATTCCAGAAGGCCTTTATGGAGTGATGGATACAAAGAGAAAGGTGCGGTCTTATCTCCTGTGAAGTATGTTGTGAGCTGTACCCTGCCATCCTTGAGAAATGGGATCTGGAATTGGGAAACTATCTTTGAAAATGTGATTTCTTACAGAACAAAGAGAGAGATTAATGCACGGACACTTAATAAGTGTGAGAACTACTCCACAGTTAATCAAACCCATCCCAAAAAAATGAACCTTAAAATAAAAACGCTAACTTTGCCAGGCAGCTCCCCAACCTATTTCATTCATTTCACACTTTAATTAACAGCATGTACACCATCTTTCTTTTCCTTCCGAAAACGTTAAACTGTTGGGAAACTTGAGGCACAAAGGTAGCAAGTACCTGGAAAAATCCTGGCCCAATATTCCAACTGAAATATCATCTGAGATTGTATATGACCTAGGGGAAATATTTTATGAATACAATTTCACTCTTGATTCCCTCTGCATACTGCTTCATGCATTACTGTTTAGACTCACCGAGAGGCAAAAATGATTACATTTGCAGATCCTGCCGCACCTGGTGTACAGCAGTTGTATATCAGTTAGGGAGAATACTGTAAGTCAAACCATATATTGCCAGGCAGTCATTCAGGACAAGCCAGAAGGGAGACTTGGATGTGTTCTACAAACTGCCTGCTGCAGCACCAGGAAAGTAACATAGACTAAAGCAAAACTTATATGTTAGAAAAAATTTTTTTACATCATAATAGTTTAAGATAATTTCATGAGACAATCAAAATATTTCAGGATATTTGCCCTTAAGCAGAAATGGACTAAATGCACCACATTGTAAAAAGGCTATAGGAAACTGATTACAGCAAAAAAATCATCTCCTTCTTTTGCAGCATTAAAAAAAACAATTGAAAAAATCTAACAATTGGTAAAAAAAAATTACTAAGCAAAGTAACATAATGGTATAATAGGGTAATATGTCAAGGAAAAGTTGCCACACCCAACTTATACCATAGGCAACTGACGTAAAGGTAGGCCGAAACATCACATTTTAAAATAATGAGGTCAACATTTTAATATCATATATAACATATGGTTGATAAAAGCATGTTTTGGGATTTTAATGCAGTTATATCACACATGCTAATTATTAATGGAGTTTATAAAGTGACTATACTTGAGTATACTATAAACTGTTTGTAGTCATTTCCAGGCTCTTTATAATTAGTCTAAATCTGCTTCTGATACATGCAGTTGTTCAGTGTTGTAGAAGTATCAATGACACTCATGATGCTCAGAAAAGCATTTTGCAATGTAATTTATCATGATAATGTTACATTTCCCACTTCTTATAATAATAAAGTTGTTACTCATAATAAAGGTAATTACATTTTAAAAATTATATTCTTAATAATAGCGTTCTTCATGAACTGCATCAGAACCAGCATGGAAAAAGGTTCAGCGTATCAAAAGAACTGCCCCTTTGAAGTATTGCACTGTCTTGCCATGGAGAGCCGAGAGAACAAGCAAGCACTGACCCTCTGCTTTGAAGCAGGCCATGCATGGAGCAAAGCCATGGCAAATGGGTTTAGACACTGATGGAGCATGGAGGTTATATGCTTGAAGAGCAAGGTTTTATCTCCCTCACCCTACAGTGTCTTTAGGATATGATGTGGAAAGCTAACATCATTTTCTCTCTCTTTCTGTTCATGGTAGGACTTTTTTCTCATGCCCTGCCGGAGGTAGTAGAGGAGAAGAGTGTGGAGGTCAGTGGGTTGAAGGGCAGCAGAATGGGCTGATTAACCCTCAGGGACAGTCTTTTTAATCAGGGCTGTTCAGTATGATGTGCGATGTGGACAGCCAAATGGCAGTACTGACCTGTAGGGCTCCTGCATTCTGAGGTGGAAGGAAAGAGTGAAATAAAAGGAAGCATAAGGTCAACACAGAAACCGGACTCAGCAAGATCTGCAAGGGGCAAATCCTTCAACTCCCCTTCCATAGCTGCACCGATGGACATGAAGAAAGAGAGAAAGAAACAATTCAATTAGGGTACTGCTTCCTAACCTTGGTCCTGCACTCTTACACAGCAGTTACATTATAGTGGAGTAAGGTGAATTTAGTTTTGCCTCCCAGGAGACAGCTGTGCGTGGAGCAATGCGGGATCAGCAGCAGAGCACAGAAGTATTAAAAAAAAGCTAAAGTGTGTCACAGCGTGGTGCATCAGGCATCCACCTCCAAATCTACAAACAAATCACTGGACAGAAGGTAGAGGAGAAGCTAGCAGGACTCTTTGGTTCATATTTTAAAAAGTATTTTTTCTCACTTGCATTAGAGGAGAAAAAGATGCTAAAGATCCAGGGGAAAATAATATTTAAAAGGTGGATATAAAGTTGATTATGGCAGAGACAGGTCCAAAATTGTATTAAAGTGCATCCACAATATAATATAAAGAAAAAATGGGAAACAAAGCTTATGTTACATTATGACTGAGAGAGAGAGAAAGAGAGAGAGATGTTCCTGAGGTTGAAAACCACTGAGTTAGGGGAACCTGTATCTACTCCAGAAGTCTAAACTTTTATTCAGTCTCTCAGTCCCCACATTTTGATACATTTTGGTACTTGATTCCTTGATACAATATGCTGACGGCAAAGAATTTTCAATAAAGAGAACTGTGCTTGGATTTTGTGCAATTCATTTTCACACGTACTGGCTTTTTACTAAACCAAGTTTCTCCCTCACCTCCCCTTGATTTATTGTCTCACCTCAAAGAGAAAATTGTATCAGCAAAAGAGGGGGAGGGGAAAGTTAGGGGCTCATGTGATAATCCATCCTCCTACACGTCCGCCTTATCTCCACATTCTGACATACGCTTTCCAGTGACAGCTTTCAAGACACAACATACATTATCGGATAGTGGCAGACAAATGTGGGCACACGTTCAAAGAATTAAAAGAACTCGCGTAATCAGCACGTGAGCATGTGCGTATGATAACTAGGCCGTAATGGAGCCATTTCATCAGCCTTTGCACTGAGGGACAGACTGTGTGGGGCTGAAGGTGAAGGTAAGATATTAATTACTACTAGACTGCTTTCAGGCAAGAATCTGAACCACCAGTACCAGTGTCTGAGTGCCATGAAGGAAGGATGACCAAGATTAGATTAATTTTCACTTGAGAAATAATAGACAATCAATACATAATTCTATATCATTAATCACTTTTTAGACATGCCCTGACACACATCCTGGTTTTGAGGTGCGTAATGGCTTGTGCTGGCACTTTGACAAAGTGTGTTTCAGGCAGGCCCTGCAACAAGGGTGAAGGATATGGCAAATGAAGACTGCATTCTATTACAGTCACTTGCTGCTACATTCACTAATCCATCCTCTTACAGGGGCATCTGTTAGTTTGGTGACAACAGTATTCCAGGCATTAACTAGGCTTGCACATTATTGTTGTGAATTAGTCTTTGGGGGAGGTGGTGGTGGTGGTGGTGAGTGGGGAGCTGCCAAATTAAGCCTTTAACCCCTTAAATGCCCAGGACCTGAAAACTTACAAATATTTTAATGAGTTTGTATTAAACTCTATGCAGTTACTAAGGATAGGCTTAGGATGTAACAAGGCTGGGATTTCATTTCATCAAATACAATTTAAGATAAACTATGTCCTCTTTTACTTCCTAACATGTGGTACTGATTGGAGGTTTAGAATCCACAGTTACCACAGAACTTAACTGATGTAGGAGGGAAAAATCACATCACATTACAGTATTTGCATTTGTAACTGACAATGAAATTTGCAACTTCAAAGTGTTGAAAAGCCCTAAAGCCAAAAAATTACTATCAGAACTAGTAATTCAACCTCAGTTAGCTAGTATCTGTTAAGCGAACAGATTTGTGAGTCAGGCTCACTGCATTCCTCCTTGGTCTTGTCATTCATAAAGCATGATAAACTCCACTCCTCTTTACCACAGGAGCCTCAGAAGAAATCATTTCCCAAAGGTGTATAAGAGCAGGCCTTTACAGTACCTGTCATTGACCCAGGCTTCAGTGGATGCCCAGAATACAGCCTTTGGCCTCTCCCTGGGCACTGGCCTGATTCTGAATTTGCAGGCAGATGCCCTGACATCTGGGGCAGGCCATCAGCGTGTGGCGCAGCGGGTGGCACATGGGTATTAAAGCCAGGCAGGGTGGAAGGTCTGTGGTGGAAGCAGATTGTGGACCATGATGGCATCTGACTCCACGCATCCATTATCCTCGGGCCGCAGATGGGCTCGGCTTCCCTAGGGAAGACCCTCTCGATTGGTCTTTCAGATGCCCAATACAGGCAGTCAAGGGCATGCAAGCGGGGAGGGTGGGGGCTAAACGAACTTCTAAGAACTAAACTGCCATTTACAAGGGCAATCAGTTGCAATGAGTAGTCTGATGATTTACAATGATGACATCCATGAAGCTCACTTATTAGCCTGATCTTTCCTTAGGTCTACCAAATTGACTTTTCGACCTGATAAATTGGTCTGCCTTTACCCTTTCCTGAAACGGGCATGCTATCAATTAACAGCAGTTTCATCAATTAACCTAAGCAGTGGCTTCAAGTAGTCATCCTAATGTGCTTGATCTAGGATGCCCTGAGAAGATTTCATCTTCTTCTCTTGCATACCAGGGACCACTGTTTGATTCTATCTAGCATGAAACTATGAAGCAGCATTCTCTGCACATTCCTGCACTGCATAAATTAGCTCACACTCCATAAATTTTCCCAGATGTTCCAAGAGTCACCTTGAAAATGTGGTTACGGATCCCATATTCGGAGAGTAGAATGGAGGAGAAAGGAGAAAGAAAGCGGGACAAGGAAAGAAGAAAAAAAGGTTGAATGGTGAGACAGGATCAGAATCAGAAAACTTTATACACTGGATGCAAAGAGACAGAAAAAATGATGAGTGACAGGTTATGATAACATTAAATATCTTTAAAAGGTTTGACAAAGCTGGAGTGTCAGCAGGCTGAAACCACACTCAGAACGAAGTGGCTTTCACTTGAGCTAAAAATATGGACATTAAAATCCACAAATTCCTCCATTACTTACAGTTAACGAATTGCTATTACATTAGAGGCATTAACATGATCGAAGCGCAGGGCCAATGTAGCTACACAACTAATGGGGCC
Organism: Hydrocynus forskahlii; assembly: GCA_037974365.1. Lineage (NCBI taxonomy): Eukaryota > Metazoa > Chordata > Actinopteri > Characiformes > Alestidae > Hydrocynus > Hydrocynus forskahlii. The sequence goes on from JBBPCX010000028.1 coordinate 12,082,077, forward strand.
AATGATTCATAAGACTGGAGAGAGTTCTGCACACTGCGGCCCCTTTCCAAATCCAATCATCCTATTTCTCATGCCAAACTGCCATGATAATTCACTTGGCAACAGTTGGTTACTGTTGTGTTTACCACTTGCCCTTCTCATGGAAGAAAAAAACATTGTTTTCAGAGTCCCAGCTGACCATGCTGCTGTACACACTACAGAGATGGAAAAGTAATGAAGTGACAAAGATGTGCACTTAAGATGTTTCCTAAAGCAAACATTTGAGACAAAACTGAAAGACATTTTTCTTGGTATGCTGTCATGTTTCCAACAAAAACATTATTTAGGGGTGTACAATACAGTATTTGCTGATACATGGGGAAATGTAGTTTTCATCACTGTTTACACTGATACAGCGCCCTCCACAATTATTGGCACGCCTGATAAAGATGTGTAAAAAGCCTTAAAGAAATTCATTTTTTGTTGTACTTCATATTCTCACACTGAGAAAACAGAACAAATCTAACATTTAACTCAAATAAATTTATTATTTTCTCTCCTCTTCAGCTCAGCCCACAAGTTTTCTATGAGATTTAGGTCTGTCCAGCTTTGTCACAGTTCCAATTGTTAAACTTTTTAATTGTTGCTCTGATTGTGTATATGGGTAAGTTTAGGCAAGTAACTACTTTTTCATAGCCATTACCTGCCTTACTTGAATGGCATGTCCTCTTGTCTTTGCCATTTTGAATACTGGCTAAGAGAAATGGGCCTCTGTGTCACGCCATATTAATGCCCCAGAAACTCAAGAATTACTAATTAAAAGTTCCTAGAAACTCTGCATAAGTATCAGTTACAAAATGTCTTCAGTTACATTTATTTTACAGGAATGGTTAGGGCAATGTGTGTAGCACTGATGATTTTGTTCAAAATAATTTCCTAATGATGGATTTAAGAAACAAACAATACATTTACTTGAATTAAATGTTACATTTTTATCTTTTTACAATGTTAAAATATGGGAGTGCAATAAAAAAAGATTTTTTACACATCTTTATCAGGGGTGCCAATAACTGTGGAGGGCACTGGATATGTTTCTGTACTTACTGATGTATAATCAGTAAAGCTCGCATAAAAGTTTGAGGATTGATTCCTGGTTCAGGTAAGAACGCAAGTACTTGGATAACACTCCTAACACTACATTCACTTACCATTGAAAGCTACTTAGAATACCATGTAAACAATTAAATATTAAATATTTGCTAAATATGTCAATTTTAAGACCAACAATCATGTTTCCCATACACTGATTTATTTGTGGTGGCATCATTAATTCAGCACGTTGTATGTAGCGGTGTGTCATTATTAGTTTAGCCACTATCTAATGCACCTGAGCTCCTCACCCTCAGCAGTCAACAAATTTTGCCCCAGTTATAACACTGGTCAGAAAAATTCGAAAATATAATCTTTTCCCTAAAATCGTTCAGTCCTAAGTATTAACCATAACAAGGTGCTACTTCATCTTTAGTACAGGCCTAGAAATTCCAGTGCATTCACAAAAACAATGATAGCTCTGCATTTGGCTTCAGAAATAAATGTAATTTCTTACATTTTCATTTTTGCAGTACACTGGAGTTTTGTCTTTGAGTCGAGAGCAGTTTGAGTTGGAAGTTGTTAGCATCAGTTTTGGGTAGCAATAATGTTCTTAGCCGTGCTGCTATCTGAGACCACCCACTGTTCCAGACACCTGTGGAAGAACCCCAAAACAGCCAGATCCCAGCTGCTTTAAACCCCACTGCGGATCTAATCCACACACTGCGGGAGGCTGACCACAGCTATGGAAAGGACAGTGCGCATGTGAGTGTGTGGGTGGGTTGAATCAGGGACAAGTGTTGGTGGTGTGTAGCCAAAGTTTGATGACAGAAACCACCATCACAAAGCTTTTCAATCCACTTACCTCCAGACACAAACACACACACACACACACACACACACACACACGGGTGCACACACACACACTCTAGTCATTACTGAGAGCAGTTCTCAGTCTCATTAAGGGAACTGGTTTCAAGGTTAAAGCACAGGAAGACCCAGATACTCTCCCTCCTGGTGGGTGCTACATTGGGAAGGAACAGCCACCACACATGTGTTCAATTTAGTGATTGTGACCGGACAGTTTTTTTAATCTGTAGCCCATGAGCTATAGTAAAAATACACCATTTCCAATGTAGCGAGCTTCAGTATTGCTGTTACTTCTATATTTGCTACTGATAAAGCTGTTCATTTAACCTTCCCTTTAATAATGCCATTTCTTAATGCTGTTGTAGCATGATAAAAAGATAACAATATTTGTGTTTTGTGTATATTTGTATGCTGTTTGCATCATAAACATTTTTTTCATTTTGTATTTTTTTCCAAATTTAGTCACTGAAAAGTCCCACTCACTTGAGATCGCAAGGCCAATTATACTCCCTAAGACTCCTGGCCCTGGGTGCTTGTGGCATCGTTGAGGACGGAACTCGCAGCCTCCCAGTGACAGGGCTTAGACAGCTGCGCCACTTGGGAGCCCCTTTACAAGCTACCATTCTTTTCTAACAAGCGTCTAGCAATCATCTTCTATTATTACTTCCATGACAGAGATCAGTGAGCCATGGATGATGAGCAGTTTTGGAAAATCAATTAATCAGGACAAAATTAATTATAAATATCAATGTTGAAACCATAGGGGTTTTTACAGTAACATTCAATAAAAGCTATGATAATTTCTGTTTGTTACCAGAGGAGGCGTCTCCCTCTCCCAAGGCCTTTTAACACTGAGTACACCGGCACGTGTTTTCATTTTTAAAAATTCAAGTTGACCATTTCATAACGGCTGTGCCATTGACATGTCTGGTTGAAATAAATGCGGCACCTACACATCCAAACTTTATCAAGGCTTTATTAAAAAGTACACTAACAAGCTCAAAGACCTTCATCTGTGAATGAGAAATAAGTTTGAAAAGCGATAACTTTGTAGCCTCTCAGTGGATCCGTAATCTTCTTCACTGACTAATAAAATGCCAAAGAACCTTCAGTGAGTCAGAAATAGCATCTGCATTTTTCAACCCTAAAAATTACCTTAGTGAGAAAATACTTAAAACATCAAACATTAAACCAACATAATTATAAAAATACTGTGTCTTTATTTACTCTGCCACTGTCAGTCATGAAGCAGAACTTGAACTACAGTTTTAGGTCACAAATCATAAATTGGAAATGAAAAATGTTAAACCCACTTAGCAATTTTTTGGCCATTATTAATAATGGAGTGATCTCAGCCATGCAAATCAGTAATATGACCTTACTGGTTTGAATTCTATTTTGAATGCTTATCAGACACTAATGTATGCATCCAACAAAGGCAGTACTTGCTGCTGCTTGAGACAGAAAATACATTAAAAAAAGCTCCAAATCCACATGCTGATCCATTTTACTTTACCCCGTGTGAACACACTATAGGAGTACCATCTACTATAAGAGTACATTTAGTTAAACAACACAAATCCAAAGTCTCTGAAAGTGAGAGAGGGCCACCCTTCAGACCTGTTGTCCAGTTATTAGGCAAAACACAGCTCTTATAGCCATTTTTCCTATGATACTAGAATTTGAAAGAGAATATGACCAAGGCAGCTGAAGATAAAGTGATGAGCGTGTATTCACGGCTTGGTTGCCCTTAAAGTTAATTATAATGGCAGACAGAGATAAGATAAGCACTAAGTAATGTATTATAATTAACCGCATTGCTGTGATATCATTTTTCCTAATCACTTGTCCGTTTCTCATGTGTAACACAATACCTGGCTGTACCATTTGCTGGCTGCTAATATCACAGGCAGGGACACAAACATTCTTCCCTTTTACAGTTTCGAAGCATTGTTGTATATGTAGCACCTTACACACTGCAGTTGATGAGTCCACTTTCTGGTCACAGTACATCAGCTCGCTCTCTCTATCTCTCTCTCTCTGTCTCTGTCTGTCTCTGTCTCTGTCTGTCTGTCTCTCTCTCTCTCTCTCTCTCTGTCCCCCACACCACAGATGGTTGACTCCTGATCATTTGTGCCATCGATTTCTTGCACAAGGCCAAATCCAGCTGGTGACACGCCCCGGAGAAATGGCCATATTAATCTAGTGCGATACATACAGCCCTGGTTCTGCTCCATAAAGTTTACACGCAGCGTTTGCTCACCAGAACAAATGCATGTGAGGTTTTCAGTGTGATTTTGGACTGAAAAATGAAACTGCTTCTGTTAACATGCCTACAGTGCCATTACCATTACAACAATATACAATCTATTAATTACTAGACCATGGATGTCACTATCAAGTGTTTTTCCCCCCAATTCAAGGCATTTAAATTTCAGCCTCAGGCGTCAGAGTCTGATGCAGTATTTGTATTTTCAGTGACTACGGCCACACAGTGCTAACTTTAAGTACGTTAAAGTTAACTACTGCAGTAATATCACTTGGGTTTTAGTATGTATACATGTGTAACACTGAACCTTTGGTGTGATACAACAGTCATAAAACAGAGTTACGTGAAAAATAGACCCTCATAAAAAGAAACAACGCGAGAGTATGTAATTTACTAGATACTAAATGCTTTAGAGAGAACTGCTGAACAGCTTTAAAATATATGACTCCATGAGCGCCCTGAATGTTTTTGTATATAAAAAGTCCACTGTTGTCTCAGTGGCATCTGACCAATATTTAGATTTAATCGATATTCCCTTACTATGCTCCGAAAGGGCAGAATGTTTAGCACACTGGCCTACTGAAATAAAAGTATTCATTTTATTAATGTTGATGCATTTGTAGTCCTGTATAAATGAACATAGATTTCTCTGTAATACAAACTCTACAGTTGTGAGAGAAAATCTCTCTCCCAGCAACACACTAACTCCATAGCCATGAGTAAAGTTTCTGAGTTTCCGACGTGGAAATGTCTCTCCCCTATGAAAGGACTGTTGTGTGTATGTGTGGTGTCCACTGCCCTTGTCATAGTCTGTGTAACGAGCCAAGAGTGTGTGTGTATGCTTTATCTACTGATGAATATTGTTCTTCAGCAAACTAGGGCATTAGAAAGGCTTTGCGTAAATTAAAATTGTATTCTTCTTCTTCTTCTTCTTCTTCTTCTTCTTCTTACTGTGAGAATTTGGATAATTAGTTCTGAACTGAAAAACTCATTCCATGAGCGGCTGTGTCATCTTATTCTACTGGACATGCTTTTTTAATGGATTATACAAGATGTGTGTGCGAAACGGAAAGGTGCATCTGAGAGTAGCTAAATTTTAGATATACAGTGTAAGTACAGAGAAAAAGATCAGATATCAGCATTGTGGCTACTCTCACGGTGTGTAGAATGTTTAGTCCAATCAATGGGATGCCTTTCTCTGCTTGAAAAGCAGCAGGACCACTCTGGAGTACTGTGGGAGAGCTGTGTCTCTCTAATTAGACAGTCCTTGAGCTTCTGCCTCCTGTGGAGAGAGAAGCAAAAAAGGCACCCTTCACCTCCAGAAAGTAGCCCACTCTAGTCCAGAGAACATGCATTAATCTTCAAGCTGGGAGGCTGAGTGGAACAGAAGGGAAAAATCCCATTATTTGTTTTGTGGGATAAAGTTGTTCTTCCTTTGCCTCCTCATCCCCCTTTTCCAACTGGAGTCTGAAAATGGGCTAATAAAAGCCTGACCATGGAGAGGGAGAAACATGGAGTGTGAGACAGGGAGAGAAAGGAAGAGAGAATGAGTATAATGGACTTTTAGGAGTCCCCTCCCCAGTGGAAATAATTTTAAAAGGGAGCTCCATTACAGTGTTCATCCCTCCCTATCACCGGGAAACGATCAGGTTCAATCCCCCTACACACCTCTCAATACAGCCACTTCCACCTTGACCTTCATCAGACACAAGACGCTGCTCTCGATTCACTTCCACTCCCCTTTCCAGTCCCTCTCTTACTTTAGCTTATCCACACAGGGGTGCTGTCCTTTTTTATATCACATCCATAAGTCTGCACAAGCTCCAAGTTTAGATTCATGGAGCATAGTCAGTGCTTTTTGCTCTGTTAACCCCAACAGTCCTGTTCTGAGATCCCCTGAAAGGAGATGAGCTTGATATGAACTGAAGGCACAAGTGAGACAGTCCTGATAACAGTTTTGTAGTCAAGTTCGCTCTGTAAACTCTGATGCATTAGATAGGAGTATCTATCTGTGATTTTGGTGTCTGAAAGAGAATAAAAACACTAGTACAGTGTTAGAGGTTTGGTTTGATCTGAAACTGAATACAACAAGACAAAATTCTCTCTGAGTATGACTCCAACTGACCAGTTATTGGTTTAGATAAACTGTCCATAATAGATTCAAAGCCAATAAGGTATCCTGCACGTTGACGTTAGGGCTGTGATGGAGCCCTGAAGAGCTTTTGGAAAACCAGATGTCTCCTATCTCAGACAGAGCGCTGACATGGACAGACAACTAACGTATAACTAAACTGGCCTATCTTGGCACACCTTGTGCAAACAAAATGAGCGATTTCAACACGCCAGATTACAGTAATACAAGTTGGAAGGAAGGGGAAAGTCACAAGTAAAACTAAAGAAAAAATTTAAGTAGGGTAAATGCAGGCTAAAATCCGTCAAAGCTAGGAGAACCCATAGGGTCAGACAGTTTCTAGTTCCTACACAGAGGAGGTCAGTCAGTGCATGTACTGAGAGTTGTTTAGTAACAGTGGACCATAAACTCAAGTCTTTTATATCTGATGATACTGATACTGTTCCTTTGATAAACTGGTTTTTGTCTTAACTTTCACTCCTTCACTTTTTAACATTTGTGTCTTTTCTCCATCATTTTACTCCTTGATAATTGCATGGCACAGAAACTTAGGTAGAGAATCCAAGCTCCAGTGTTCCACAAATCCAGAGAACATCCCCCAGCAGCCAAGGAAAGGCAGAAGTTCACAAATTTGGGGGCATAACGTGTTTCAGCTTTTGCTTAGAGAGCCCTCCTTTTGCTGATTGGGCCACAGTTCCCTAGCGTCCCATGGCCTCATTCTCCGCCTTACGTCCAGCTGAACGGCCACTTCAGGAGCCCGGCTCTCTAATCAGAATGGATGGGCATGACTGCGAGTAGCCTGCTGCCATTTGTCAAAACTCTACCCTATGCTTTGACAAGCAAAATGGAAATAATCGTCTTTCCATTCCAACGTAATGAGAGGTTTGCGGCGAGACAGGGTAAACGGTGTCAGAGGTGTGGGTGGCCAGGTTGTGGAGGACTTCAGTGCTGTATATGGGTCAGAAAAATGTGGTTGGCACAGGGAGCCAAAAGCACAGCTGCTCATGAGCCAGACACACAGTGAAGTTTGGGAGCTCACCTTCACCTCATCCATCATATTCCTGCTGAGGAAATGTAGTGAGGATGATCATATTACATCCTCATGTTTGTTCAATCAGCACCTTTTTGCAAATTTTGCCTCTCTGATCATCCGCTCTCCATTTGTCTGAGAAGCCACTAATGGTTTAATTATCATTCATTACATTCTTGTTGCAGAAAACTTTCTCTGCCTGCCTGCCAAAATAGTGGCCATCTGTCTTCTCTAGACCACTGCTGGTGCCATGGAACACAATACCCAGGCATGCCAGGCACGTGCCAACACCAAAGAGAAAGGAAACACAAACATATGAGGAAAATAAACAGGAAATTGCGTCTATAAAGCCATGTAGCAAGAGTTACCTGAACGTTCTTGCTAGTGCCAGCAGCGTTCTCATTCCTCAATAAGAATGAACACAACAAACACTCCTGAAGATGGAGCACAAAAAACAGAGCAGGAAAAGAGTGCTTAGGCCCAGAATCAGTGCTGGTATGCCACTGTGCCTCGGGGTTTTATACTTCTAAGAGGCAAAGCAAAGAGAGCAGCCGACTCCGGTTCAAAGAGCGAATGATGAAGGTAAAGGAAACAGGGTATGTGGAAGATAGCAGGCAAGAGCTCCTTGATATTTATTCGGGAGCAGCTGTTGTGCAGCATGCAAGTTTTTCCCCCTCTGAGCATCTGCCATTGCAAATTGATTACCCTGGGGTAGGCCAGGCTGCGCCACCCGCTCCTCAATAATCGCATCTGTTGCTTTGATTAAGAGACGAACAAGCCCTGTCCACCCGGTCCTCGGCCACGCTGGGACACGGGCTCCTGCGGAAGAGGACAGGGTGGAAGAGAAAATAGAGGACAAGAATGAGGAGGTAGAAAATGAGCAGGATAATGAGAGATGTATATAATGAAGGCTAGTGTCTTCGGGACTGGGAAGGTTTCCTCTGAGAACTAGAGACAGAGGCAGGAGAAGTGGACTCAAGAGAATACAAAGGATGTGGAGTCCAGGCGCAAAGTTGCCTGTTGCCTGGATTACACTTCCCAGTATGGCTGCAGGATGTAGATAAAATCTTATATCTCGGTTATATTGTTACAGTGTTTTCACTACTGAGCAATATCTCTTAACCCTCTGAGGTCGGAGGATCCAAAAATGGATCCTTTTCCGTTTTCCAAAACAATCATCTAAAGCTCTGTGAGTTTTTGTCCCAGAAGCATAAGTCACACCATTAGAAAGCTTGAACACTCTACTTTTCAAATATGTGTGTTTTAAAATAAAATATATCGATGGCGCATTGTAAATAGGATAAAAATAAGCATGCGATTTTCTGTCTCGCTGCTCGCCTCAGCCTTGCCCCTCAGCCATTCAGATGCAAAACAGCTATTTGAATACATGAATAGCAGTGGCGTGATTGGCTCACTGTGCAGCAGGGGGTGGTGAGAACACACCCCCTTTCACCGTAAACAAACAGCACATGCTTGTTCCACACACTGGAAAACTCACTTTGGAGAGTGAGGCAGACATGCAAAGTCTGATTTATCCGGTGAGACAGCGAGGATGAACAGAGTCACTCTGAGCTTCTCTTGAGTAAGTAGCCTAATATCTGTTTTACTAACTGTTGTTGGTTAGCTTATGAAGCTATATCTGGTCTGTTGCTGGCCAGATGATCATATGGCTAAATCCATGTCATGTTGTGCTCAGAGTTGTTTTTACAGTAGGCTAATCGACCAACATTAGGCTAAATAGGCTAATCATGCATCACGCTTCCTCGGTTAGCTTATAAGGAGAATGAAGCTTACACTTATATATTTATACTAGGCTTTTTTTACTTACACTGTTTTTGTGATGTTGATACTTATTTCTTCCATTTTTACTGTGTGTAGCAGAGTCTATGTTGTACCAGCAATAACTGCATGTGACAAATAAAAGTCTTGAACGCTGAGTATTTAAGTATTTGTAAAAGATTTAGAAGATTTAATTACCACAAAAGCTTTGGGAGCAGGGCCATTGACACCTGGCCATTGACAGGGCGGAGTTACAGGTGTGAAACACCCATCTAGTTAATATGAATGAATATGCATGTGAAAGAGCAAAGAAAAAGAACCTAGTCTTATTCTTTTACAAATTGCATTGAAACTATGTAACATTTCTGAATGCTGTCCTTCCCTTTTTGTAGCCAAGGCATGTGTTTACAAGGTTCAGACTTCAAAAAGTCTTAGTGAGGCATATTTAGGGTGTGTTTTTTTAGTTTGTTTGAAGACCTCTGAAACTAGTTTTTTGTCATGTCATGTTTACACAATATAAAAAAAAAAAACTAATTTCATTACATTCACTTTACTTGCATATTATACCAATACTCAATCATCACTTTATAGTGAAATCATTTACCATAGCCAGAAAACTGGAATTACAGAACTCAAATCTGCATAAACATTGTCTTAGCTTTCTAACTTCCAGCAAATACTGAAAGCATTTAAAGCACCACCTTAAGTTGGGTGACGAACAAAGTGACATAACTATGATATAACTATTTTTAACATTTCTGGGTAAGTTTCAAACAAAACATATCATACATAAATAACTGACAAACAAATAATGCTCACCCTCCTCACCCTCCTCTGGGCAATATGGTAAGAATATAACAGTAGGATATTAAGATAGTAAGACATTTCCTCTAGGATTAAGCAATTTCCTCCAGAATCAACAAACTTTTATGGTTCTGATTCTGATATTTTCACTATACACAGTATGGGTCACATTCTCTTTTGATGGCACCCTATGGATTATCTACAGATCTTTTAATTGTCCACAATCTCTGATGAAACTTGGGATTCAAGTTTTGGGTTAAAGTTAAGTTTAGGGTTAGGTTTAATAAGATCTCTTATTTTCAAATAAGGATTCAGTTGCATGTAGTAAATATTTAGTTGAACAAGCAACCAAACAAAGTCTTGCCCATTTTGAAGAATTTTTATTTTTTCAGTTTATGCAAATTAATGAGCCATGACCATTAAGATTGCTGATATGTGGCACAAGTGTCTTACCCATAGTTACATGCTGAGACCCATCACTTGAACACACACTGAGCGAGACAATGCAATACAATGGTTGAAACCTAATATATTCAAAGCATATTAATTTAGCTGAACTTTTTTTCCATGATTAATCTAAACTCTTACAGAAGTCTCAGGTAATGGGCAGTGTGCTCTCAGCACAAAACAAAACATTCAATGATCAGTCATAAGGCCAAATATTTAACATTGTAGCGCTTTGAGAGATCAGTACTGCAAAAGCCAATGTCTCGATTAATAAACAATATACTGTGCATCCCTAGTTTGTAGTTTTAGACAGCAGATCTAAATATATACAAGAAATAAGCAAATATACAAGACAAGTCTTGTGTAAGGAGGGTGAGATATAGCTGAGCCTTAAAAGGTCTGCTTGGAAATAAAAAATAAAGATAATGAGGAATATACTTTTATCTGCTGGTGCCTTCTGGACTGACTTCCTATGCTATTAATGCTTCTGCCTACTTGACCTTGCTCACCCTCCTACTGTACAACCATAATTCGCATTGTACTGGTTGTGCTTGAGTCATATGGCTCGCCATATGGCTTGTCACAATATCTTAACTAGAAGCGACTCCACTGTCATCCCCGGGTTGCAATGGAAAAATTTCCCCCAGCTCATGAGTGTGATTTTGCACTTCTTGTTGCAATAGCACATTCCAAAGCTTGAAATGAGTATTTACTTTTTAGAATATTTTCCATTATATTACCATAGAAATGTCAGCTTAGTGGACCAGTAAGCTGTGTAAGCCTTGGAATAAAAGTACCAGAGCAAATAACACTTTTAAACCAGAGCTCTTCTAATCCCCTGGCTGTTCTTTTGTAGTAATTAGAAAGTGATACGTTCATTCCAGGCGTTCTCTGAATCCACTGGCTTGTCTTTGCCAAAAATGGCTCGTATGATCAAATTTGCTGATCCTCCCCACTAATTTTAAATAAACATTATATTAGCTGACAGTTTCATCTGTTCACAGAGCTGTGGATGGTTCCTCTAATTGTGGAGAAGACTCCAAATGTCTGTCAGTTCTACAGTCTCACACAAGGCCTTATTGATTTAGTGGAATTAATTAACATCCGCTCACTAACACTCAAGTTTTCTCAAGAGAAAGAAACAGGGAAATCAGGCAAAGAAAGGAAGTTAGAATCTGTTGTTTCACCCCAGTGAAGGCTAATTCAGTTAAACCCTTGATTAGTTTTAAGGAAATGGGTCCTGGCAGTAGAAATGCACATTGGCTCCAGTTGACATAACTCATTTTGGGGTTCCCAGCTCAGCTGTGAAAGTGCACTAATGGGGCAAAGCAGATGTCCAAGACTTTAAAACTTCACCAAATCTCAATAAGAAAAAAGGTATTCACATTTTCACTGTACAGGCACAAAAGGAGATGTATCGACAGGCATTTTTATATCTTAATTAGATGCACATGAAAGCAGTGTCTTATGTTAGCTTCAGTTGGAGTGACTCCATGTCTGGTCCGGGTGATCTACCATCAAGCATCACGGGAACCATCCAGTCCCCATCCTAAATCAGTTATTCAAGGCCTTCAGGAGTGTTTGAGCCAAATGTCATATAAGAATCAGATGTGACTAAACTAAACTCCCCAGAACCAAGAATGGGCAATGAGCTGAAAACAGTGGGATAATGTAAGCCATCCTTCATTAGGGTTTCTTCTCTGTACTTGCATTCACATGGACTCACCACTGACTCATGAAACACCATCAGTCACGGCCTAAGTACTGTTCCAATTCAAAGTTTGCATCTAGCCAAGTCCAGATTAAATACCCTGAAGTGTCCTTGATTCTTGGGTTTAGGGATTTGGGTAGTCAGCTTTTCCAGATTGCGTTTGCATTGCAAGTGCCAGCAATGAATTATGACTGTTTTTCTGTCACAAAATGGTTTTGTGATTTCCAGTCATTGGCCTTTTGAAGGTACACACTGCAAATATATCATATTTTATTACTATTTTAATTAATATATATGTGTAGTGAACTGCGGTGGGCTGGTGCCCTGCCCAGGGTGAGTCCCTGTCTCGTGCCCTTTAACCCCGGGATAGGCTCTGGGTGCCCGCGACCCTAGTGAGAATTAAATGGTTACAGAAAATGGCTGAGAGAGTGAGTGAGTGTAATGAAAACAGTAGTGGGCAGTTTGGCATATTATGTTATTTCACTGTAAATGTCAGTTACAGCCAGGATAAAGGTAAAATACAGGAATTCAAACCTTGAGTCAAGACTCTCGAGCTGAGCTGTGAGGTCAGCAAGAACCCTCCTGTTCTAGCTGCACACTGAGTGCACTACATCGTCCCAAGCTGAACTTGCTACATCCAGTCTCCTAAGAGCGCGAGTCCAAACTTGATATACTGAGAAACAGCCATAATGTTTATTTAATTTAGTTGGCCATCCCTGGATTAGATAATCAATTAGATAATTACCCTCGACCCTCTAAAACTCTATACACGTTCCTTTTCTGAATTTTATTAGTTAACAAGTCTTGGCACAGTCAAAATGCCAAATTGAACATTAATGCAGTCTAATAGTTTTTGTATGAAGAGTTATAAATCAAACATTTTTTGAGGTCATCACAAGGTTCATGTGTTCTAAAAAATAATTTACGCTTCACTGAATGATTGTAATGTTCCTTGGCTCAGTGGCAGAGCTGCACTACATTAAAAGAAAAGAAAGGATCAAGAAAAGAAGCCATAGTGAGGCAAGATCTGTTATTCGATTATGACTGATTACTTGAGTAAAACAATCAATTTTATTTTCCCTTCTCAAAGGATTTACAAAACAAAAAGAGCTCAAAGTCTCCAGCAGTTTTCAAAATCAAGTTTTTGGGATCCGTTTTATTTGTATACTTTAATTTTCTTTGAGGTACTTTATTATATTGTAAGAATTAAGTCACTTTTGTTTAACCTTTAAAAATGCTTATTGATTAAGCGTCAGAATAATTGTCTACTAATATAATCAACAGTGACAGTCCTAATCAGTGGTCAATTAAACCATCTATACTTCTGTACCAGGACTATGAACAATCGTTCCATTATTCTGCAGATATTTTATCTGCTTTCCTTGAACCTACACATGTATATTGGATTACTGTGACGGTGATGCTGAGAGGAAGGTCGAGTGTTTTCATTTTTCCTGTGATACTAGCCAGATTTCATTTCGTACCTTGAGAGACCGAGACCGATAACTAACAAATATTGATCCAGTGTAATTCAAAGAATGACTTTGAAGGGGAAGCAGGGGGAGCAAGTGAGAGAGAGTATAGGGTGAGGGACATGTGTTGCATGGCAGGGAAATTACCTCTCGAGCTGACTGGAGGGAAGTGTGATGGCTATAAAAAAGTTACTTTCACTCTGCTTTGCTGAAGGGCCTCTTCCCAACTTTTCATATAATGCAATAAACAAGATGCCACTGTCGCCGAAGCCAAAATGGACATTTAATCTGCTGGAAATGAGGCCCCTCAAGACCACTTTCCTTCTTGGACACTCAAGCACCCGAGTACACTTGGCTTAGTGGAGGACAGAGGACTTGTTTATACAGGATTTGGCAAAATTTGTTTTGTTAGCCTGACACATCACCTAGTCTATGTGCTGCATACTGCTTCTGTTGAGACCTACAGGGCCACTTTAATGCATGCGAGGGGGAAAAAATAATTAAGTTGAGACTACATTATATATAGACAAAGATTCAATTGACAAAATTCTATACTACAAAATTACCCATCAATCACTTTGTTCTGTTTTCTTAAAAGGAAAAACAACTGTATAGATTAACCAGCCCGAAATATTTTTGCCTTTATGTATTTTGAAGGGTTCTTTCAACTCCTCAAACATTAAACACATTTGGCAAATATGTATGGGTTTAAATAATTGTCTGCGATGATGTGTGTCATCTAGTTGGAACAGTCAGATTTAAGTTAGGGGTGGGCAAATGATAATATTTTATAGTAACCAGGATAAACTTTACTTAAAATATACTTTTGTGCTTGCCTGAGTATCAGGAATAGTACCACAGTGTAAGGTACACTGGTCAACTGCAAGTTTCATTATAAGCAGAACATAATTCATCCCGTTTAACAGAATGAGTGTTTACCTGAAGTAATAGAATAGTGCAGTGAAGTAAAACATACAGACTGTTAAAATGCTGAAAAGTAAACACTGAATCATGAATCATAAAAAAGTAATTTGAAAACAATTTAAACATGGGACTCCTGATCATGTGGGTATGCAAGAACCTATCAAACTGTGTGGTACACAGTGTGAACACGTGTAAGTGTGTATTTCTCTTGTGAAATACAGTAAACTCCTGCTTATCGCAGGGGTTACGTTCCAAGAGCATAGAGTGAAAAACTGAATATGTTATGTGGTAGAAAAAAATGCCTACTTTTGTAGTGTAAACCCTAAATATGCCCCCAAAGTTCATTTTTAACTCATCTCAATACTTCACCCTTAAAGAAAATGTAAAGGGAAACCCGTATTTGTGTTGTACAGTGTATACTAAACTGCTGTCTCCCGCAGTGCTAGAATGTAATATTGCCCCTGTATAGACTGTACTGTAATTCATGCATGTGCGTTTTCTTTGGTATGTGCTGTCATTTTCTTTGGTATATGCAGGGTAAATACAGTAATAATTCAATTTAATTTACAGTAATAAAAATACAGGACTTTAAGAGGAACAAAATTAAAAGCACAAGAATACTCAAGACGCTCCATGGGCGAAATAACGTTCACGGATTGGCTTCTTTCAAACCTCCCGCCTCTGAGTACAGCTGACTGTGATGTCCAGGCCTCTTCCGCCATGCCCCCGCGTCCTTGTGCTGGTTGTTTATGTTTTGCTGCGGCACTGAGCAGCAGTCTGATTGCTTTGCTAACCGCCGCGCCCAAACATAAACAACTCAGCACGAGGACAAGGGGCATGGCGGACAAGGCCCAGATGTCACAAAAAAACAATTATTCCGCAAACAATTATTAGTTCAGTTCTCAGAAAAATCAACAATAGACTGAAGCCGCGAGCACAGATTAAGCGGGGGTTTACTGGACATACATACATACTTTTTTGGGGGGGAGGGGGCTGACTGACCAAAATACTGACCAGTGTTGCCACACTATAGGATTTGTCAGCAAATCCACAGTTATGCATGTAAAAAAGCCACTAGAGAATATCTGCTTGAAGGAAAGGACAGTCATCAGGCTGGAAGTGTTTCATTATGTTGCACAGCTTATCAAGGTCACTGCTTTCTGTTTTAGCTTCCTCGAGTTGACCTTTTTTCTAGCACTAAGGCCATACAAAATATAATATAAAACACCAGAACAACCTTCATTCATTCTTTTTCTGAGCTGCTTGTGTCAACCAGGGTACTGGAGCTTACCCCAGCACTCACAGGGCAAAAGGCAGCGAAGGTCGCCAGTCCATCGCAAGACACACAAACACATTGGCACATAAAGGCCATTCGGCATCTCTAGTTTTTCTGACATACATAACGTTGGACTGTGGGAGGAAAACAAAGCTCCCACTAGAAACCCACACAAGCACAGAAAAAAATGTGCGAACTCCATGCAGAAAGGACTCAGTCTGCCCTGGTTAGGAATCAAAACCAGGACTTTCTTGAGAACTTCACTTCTTGAGTGAGGAAACAGTGCTAACTGTAGCACTCTGCTCTCCAAAAGCAACATGGAAATCTGAGAAAAAAAATCAGGCAGACCAATGGGATCAGGCCAAAACTATTGCAAACTAGAGCTGCAGAATGTATTCTTTGCTAGTCATTTTTGAGTGCAATTGGCCTGCAATAAAGTAATCACAGAAGGCTCCAATATGACAATGAGCCGATTTTCAGAAACTTCCAGAATTTGTCAAGCACCCTGATCAATTTTAGACTAAAAATTGTGTGTGTGATGTGCGGTGCAGAGGACTCGAAGCAGATGTAAATGCAAAATAGGAATATTTATTAACAATCAAAAAACGATTTCAACCAAAACAAAACACTAAATAAAAAACTAACAGATCACCCAGAGTGAACACTGCAGGTAACAAACACTACACGTAACACACCTAGAGCGCATCTACTGAGGCACAAAATAGATCTGCACGGGGAGTTGGCTTAAAAGAGGGGTAACGTACCGGATAGAAAAAATGAGACAGGAAAAAAGAGATGGAACAGGCTGAGGAAACAAATGGACTCGGCATGGGGCATGGAAACAGGAACTGAGAAAATTACCACAAACATGAAGACTGGACTAAAGATAAAACTAGGGACTAAACAGAAAACAGGACAGGTGCAGGGGCACAGGCTATGACTAGAAAAGGAGATGAAGGAAACAGGCGGACCAGTACGGGTAGAAGAGAGGAGGTAGCAATGGGACTAATAGGGCTGAAGAGACAGAAGACAGAGAAGGGAACAGGGCATGAGACATGATTTGGCCCAGGACAATAGACTGGACAGGAGGTAGGCCTGAGAAAGGAACACCAGACATGATGATGGTAGACCGGACATGGGACTGGACAGAGGGTTAGACATTAGACTGAACAGAAGGTTGAATATGGGATTGTACAGGAGAATGGACATTAGAAAAAATGGGCCAAGACTGGACATGACATGGGACCAGACAGGAGAAATGGCAGGAGGACGAGGCATGACAGGGACTTGGAGTATAAAGACAGGGAGCATGGTAGGGACAGGAATAGTGACAGGGACTGGGTCAGACAGAAAACAAGACAACGGGACAGGAACAATAACTTCCATGAGAACTGAAACAGGGAAAGAAACAGAGAAAAGAACAATATTAACTGAAACAGGAGAGAACTGAGTCCAGGGTCTTGGTGCAGGCATTGAAGGGTCTTGGGGTAGGTGCAGGTTGGGCAGGTTTCCATATGTGAATTAGGGATATAGGGGCCGGTGATGAGGCTGACCAGGGGATGATGAGGCTGTTAAAATAATATATACAAATACGCAAAAAACAATTACTTTGTGAGTGTTCAAAAATTGCTATAATAAAATCTAACACCCCCCATGGGGGTATTACATTTATGTAAACGTCTGTATGTTTTATGATGATGCTGTCACATAACACTCAAAGCACAGCTGTTACCATTCATCAGCAATACTGGGTAATTACATACGTTCAAAATCATGAAACAATGTTCTTATGTCACAGAGCACAACTTCAGTTCATGCATATGAATATCACACACCATTACATTAATTGCAACAGTGATGGCAATCTTCTTCAGTCACACAGGCAACTCATTAGAATGAAGGCAACTCATTAGAATGAAGGCAACTCATTAGAATGTGTAATTTACTTATGATTATATAAAGCCTGCGCGGCTGAAACAAGGTTTGTGCTGATAAACAAAATGCCATTGTTTATCTGCACTGGCATGCGAAAGACAAAAAGAAATAATTTCCAATTATAAATGTGCAAAGTTTCACAAAAGCGACCTATTTGTTTTTCTAATGGACACAGGCAAACAAACAGTTCCGTATACTGAAGCCACAATCAGATATTTCTGAACAGCCTGAATCACAATGAACAAAGTGAAGTGAAGAACTGGGAGCAGTTTTGCCTCTTTTATATTCATAAAGAGCTCTGAATGAAAGAAACCAATGTCAATGTCATAAATATCTGGTGTGGCAATAAAAACCTGGCCAGTCTGGGTGATATAGTAGGTTTTGGAAATGGAAAATAATCTGAAATTGAAACTATTAAGAATCATGGGAATACACCAATCAGCCACAACATTAAAACCACTGACAGTTGAAGTCGATAACATCGATTGTCTCGTTAGCACCTGTACAGGGGTGGAATATATTAGGCATGAAGTGACCAGTCAGATCTTGAAGCTGAAAAAAATGTTTGAGCATATGGATCCGGGTGACTTTCGACCAGGTTAAAGGTGTGATGGCTATGCAACTGGGTGAGAGCATCTCCAAAGGTTTTATAGGGTGTTCCTAGTATGCAGTGGTTAATACCTACCAAAAGTGGACAAAGGATGGACAACAAGCAACAGGGTCATGAATCCGAAGCAGCAAAATCAGTGATTGCGTGAGTCACATACCTTAATCTATGTCAAATAAAACAACATCAGAAATGTGCAGTTCATTAAAAGTTGTGGCTGTACTATACTCCAATCTTTAAGCTGTCCGTAAAACTCAAGCTACTTCAGGAATATAGAAAGAAACTGTGATTTTGTATATATGACATACTCTTGTAAATAAAACTATTGGCTCAATGAGACCAGGTTTACTGGGCTGAATATACTCACACAAAGACCAGGAGTTCAGAAAAAATGGGGAACTTTATTCACACGGGACCGTCTAAAAGGTGCACCCCTTTTAGGCTTCCATCTACTAGTTTTCAGCTGTGGTCCATCAGCAAACAAGCAAGGTCCGTGACAAAAGTGCTGAAACTGGGAGTGTGTGGGCAGTTCAGGACCTTGGAGAGCAGGTGGGAGGTCTGGGCATTTCAGGCATGATTTTTCTCCCATGACAATGGAGTCTGTCACCACAATCCATCACTCTTTGAGGTGACTCAGGGCCCTTGGATGGCATTCGGAAGCCATTATAGATTAAATATCCCCTCTGTTCAATACAATCACATCATCCAGAAATTGCTTACACTTCTCAGTACAATGTACAGCAACCTCTGAAAGGTGGAAGGGCTCCATGTGAGCTGAAAGGAAGGAAGTGGCGATGCCAGGGGTGAAAAAGGAAGTCTTGTGTTTGGCCTCAGGGGCAGCTACCGAATGACATAACATTTTGGGCATTTTGATGTCATGTTGGATGACATGGGTGTGCCCAAGATCTGAGGGGAGGACATCAGTGGATTGATCTGTCAGTCCCATGAGTTCTTGTCATTGCCATGCTAGGTCCATGTTAAACTGCATGGTGACCCTGGACAATGGCTTGTTGAGCTCTGTGAAAGCTGACAGCATATGTTAGGCTCATTCTACTTGGAAAGGGGTGACCTGGTCCATGGGGAGATCACTGGGTATAATCCATGAAGGCCAGGGTGTACTCATGGAACAAGGTGCTCAAAGGACACCCCGATGATGGGAGAGTAAATGAGGGGTGCGTGTGGTGGCTTCCAAGACTTCCACATTTTGTCTGTTTCTACCTTTAAACCTCAGAAAAATACTCTAAACATGGTACAAGATTGTTTATCTTGAAAATGTCAAGTATAATAATGTCATTTTTTTCCACATTGCCCACCTCCACATGCCAGTAAAGAGCATGATATGTGGCCATAGTATTTTAAATAATTTTTTGTGGTATTGGCTAATTTAAGACAATTGAATCATTAATTAAATAATTGTATGACAATTAACTGCCACATAAAATATTGTGATCGTCACAGGCTTTGTCCAGAATCTCTGTCCCTCTGTAAGCAGTGAATTTGGCAAGGATGCAGTAATGCAGCAAGCCAATAAGAACAAACAAACGAGAGAACAATAGGCAAATCCCTGTGTGTAATCAAGAGTGTGTTCAGGTTAACAAACAGACTGTCCAGCTCACTGACCTCATCTTTTGCTCCTCGCTGTTCAGTTATAGAGGCTCAAAAGATGCAGGACAAAAAGCTGCCTCTACTCACACACTTTAAAGAGTAAGCCAAAACACACACACACACACACACACACACACACACACAAAACAAACAAAACACAAAAAGACAAGTGATGTTGACTATGTGATCAATAATGTACATATTTTAACGTCATAGGAACAACACAGTGCCCATTTAGGTCTTTTGATGAACTTAAAATAAGCCAAAGAGATACATTGTTCATCGGCTCAATAGGCTGACACAGGAAAACATGACACACACCAAAAAGACCCTTTTAAATCTGTTCAGCTTGTTGCCTGTTTATGAAGACAATTTGCTAGTCCTTGTAGAACTCACAAATCCTCTCAGCACACCAAACATCTGCTAAAACTTCTCTGAACTGTGGGTCTATACTCCACTCACTTTCGAGAGTGTGGAAAACTGCATGAAAAATGTTTTGATCATCCAAACCATCAGAGCATAGAAAATGCAGGACACTTAGCACACTCAACCAGTAACCAGTAAAGTACCTTCATGGCCTTGGTTCATGTCTTTATTAGGCTGGAGACTGGCTGTGGAACAAGACCATTTATGCGATCAGTGTGAGGAAGCACCGTATGCCATAAAAATATGAAGCCGCGTTCTGGGACCCATAACCAAATTGCAGTCAAAGTTTTTGACTGCACTGCAAACTATTCTCTCCAAAAGCTCAGACTTTCTAAGTGAGCCCCTAGGCAATTATGTGCTGAAAGCGATTGTGTAATTAAATATACATGTATACTTTGTATAATTAGGAAGTTCTCCCTTATTCAGTTTCAGTTGAGCAGGAAAGACAGGTTTGCTGCCTGAAGTTTTGCTTCGTAAGATTTGTAATGGAGCTACAAAGCTTTAAAATGAAGAAAGTTAAAGACAAAATTCAGACTGTCTTTATGAATCCAGCTCATTTAAGGTGCACCCATTGCTGACATGGCTATTTAAGTGAACACACATAGCTTGTATTGAAAAGTACTGAGAGTAGAATGGGATGCCCTGAAGATGGCACACATTGTCACCATGTCCTGTGCAAAGTGTCAGCTAGAGGAATATTCCTCTCCTCTAGCACTGGATTGTGGAGCTGTAAAACTGTGTTTTCTGGTGTGATGGAGGTATAAACTGAAGTGACTTTTGTGATCCAGAACTAATCATGCAACATCAGTACCCGACCTCATTAATGCTCTGCAATCAAAGCAATTTCCTCCAGGATCTTGTGACTGCAAAGTAGTTTCATCTGGGATAAATACATTTTCTGATTCTGATTCTAAAATCCTTCTGAAGGCCTTGTACATCTAGTACAAAGGCTTTCCTAAAGAGTAGAATCTGTTACTGCAGCAAAGTGGAGACAAACTCCCCGTTAGTGCCCTTGATTTGAGAAGAAATGTTCCATTACCATGCGTCTACAAACTTTTGGACAGAGTTAAACAGTATATGATACAGTTTCAAAAACTGCACAAACATTACTTAGCAACACTTCCTAACACTTTCTATATGATTTGCACAAACCTAATTGACTCAAGTGCAAAATTAGACAAGCAAAATTCAGACACCAATCATGTCTCAGTTGATCAAATACATCTTGGGAAAGGGAGAAATTTGAACTACCACTTTAACACAGAAATAATAATTCCTCCACAAAATGCCTCCTCTTTCAGCTGCTTTCTTAGTGTGAAACTTGTAAACACCCTGCCACTTGCTAATCTACTGTTGCTACTGTCTGACTGGACAGTTTTCAATCCAGTGGAGTAATAATACGTTCTAACAAGCTTACCTTGCTGGAGAGAGAGAGGCAGCATGCTGAGAACATTTCTCACTCCTCTGTTCCCTTCATAAAGTTTCTCTTTCTCTCACATTGTTTACTTAGATGTCCGTGGTCAAAGACAGACAAATGATTTTAATTGGGTCAGGGCTTAGGGGGGAAACCAAATGGCCTGCATCGGAGTGACACGCAGGTGTAACGTTTAAGACTGCATAC
Organism: Hydrocynus forskahlii; assembly: GCA_037974365.1. NCBI lineage: Eukaryota > Metazoa > Chordata > Actinopteri > Characiformes > Alestidae > Hydrocynus > Hydrocynus forskahlii. The sequence continues at coordinate 12,104,052 of JBBPCX010000028.1, forward strand.
CTCTGGAGGCCTGTGGGATACAGACAGCTGAGGAGACTGAAAGGTCACCGGATTAAACCACAATATGAGTGTGTGAAAGGGCTTTGTTGCAGAGAGAACACAGAAATAAAGTACTTTCAAACTAACAACTGAGAAGGAAAGTCTGGGAAAAATGCAGAAAAAGGAAAGAAGAGGAGATGCTAGTATTTTTATCAAATAATAGATGTGTTAGCCTTTAGAAGCCTGGAGCTATTACTGTCACATTATTGAAAGGTAATTAAATGTATACTATACATTAATAATTGATTTACAATATGCATCGACAGGCATCTGCACACCTCATGTTTTTCCCTTTGTTCTGATTTTAAACAATGACAAAAACATGGTAAAACATAAAGAACATACATATCAAAGGGGTCCAACCAAAACACAGTCCACAAGGCCAACATTAAGCTTGGTTCTTTATTTAACAGACAAGTGATCAACCTTTTAACCACAACCACATTTCATAAAAAGTGTTTGTTTGCTTTTCAGATGTGAAGTTTGAACCAGTCTTACAGTTCAGGAATTCTAGACACAAACAAAAACAGCTTCACTGTCAGGCCTGTGTGCTTCCCTTAGTGTCCCATAGTAGAAGTAGGTTTACTGCACATTTCATCCAAATTTGGCATTTCCATGACTTACAATTTTTGCTCCCCATGCCATTTTAGCGAAGAATGAGAATTATAATGATTATTATTACAAGAAGAAGAAGGAGAGGAAGAAGCAGAAGAATATGTTATCCTAACAATATGGTACACTTTCAATATGGTTTTAGCACATTTGGTACTTGATCCCCACTACTGTACACAAATAGAAATGTAGTTATTTTCTATTTCTTTCAACTCAGTTCAGAAAAGTGAAAAATCATATAAAATGGCTTTATTGTAATTTTTATTTTCTCCAGAATTAATGCAGACTTAAAGGTTCTTATAGATGAGGTCAATTATCTATAGAGGCAATCTGAGAGGCCAGAACAGTCCCCTTACTCTAATTCAGCTGCACATGAGAGGGGATAGGCCTCTAAAGTTGTACGTCATTTTGTAGTCGCCCATGAACTGTGGATCTAAGCACTTTTTCTCTATGAGAAAAATTAATGGTGTTTTCGAAAATTACCTGTCACCTCTGTGGTAAACAAAAATGTTGCAAACCTGACACATTTTATCATGTGTATATTTTCCTCTCCATTGTCACTGGGTGCTCTGAATTATGAGGATGTTTAGCAGCTGAAATGTAAATAATGCTACATAGAGTTCAGGCTTGACAGCCCTTCTCCTTCTGCAAAGAAAACTGGGCAAAAATTCACAGCTGTGTGAAAGACTGGCCTCCAGTTAAAGGAAGCATTTGGCTGTGGGTGTTCCACCAGGTACTACAGTTTCCTCCAACAGTCCGAAGACAAATATGTTGGTTTTGTGTGTTTGTGTGTTTGCCCTATGATGGACTGGTGGCCTGTCCAGCATGTTTCTCTGCATTTTGCCTGGCAGCTTGTGGCCTGGTGGTTAGGCAGTTACCTCTGCAATCAGAGGGTTGTGGGTTTGAATCCCAGGACTGGCTATGGCACCACTGAGGTACCCTTGAGCAAGGTACTGTCCCCACACACTGCTCCCTGGGTCTGGCAACTTGAGCATCAGCACAAACAGGAAACTTCCACAGGAGAAGTTGACCAATTTATGTTTAAAGTGCTAGAAAAAAGGCAGGTATGCAAGACACACTATCGTTTCTATTTAGCCTGCTGGACAAGAACGAAGACCTTGAAAGGTACTTTAAAAGTTTGCCTCAAAATTCATTAATTCAGACACAAGTATGTGAGAGGATCTGGGAGATTTTTCATACCAGATCACTCAAGGAAGGCAAATGGAAAGAGGGATTTAATTCTTTTTTTCTCAGTCCTTTCCAAAGTGACTTTGGTCACTTAGTAGAGTGATGAGCCATTCCTGGTGGCCTAACAACTGTGGGTCGGCAAGCTATTAGAGGAATAAGGCTTTATGGGTGTGAATGCGTGACTGTCGCTGGCACAGTAAAAGACATGTTATGGATTAGTGTTTCCCTAAGGGAGGTGTCAGAGAGCAGAAGGAGCCATGAGCCAGAATTGTCTGTCACAGAACTGCACAAGAGCAAAAGATAAGCATCGGCAGAGTGGCTGTGTAGAGAATAACACTGATAACTTTCATGCACATGTAATACATACACTCTCAAGAATCTCCATAAACTGAATTTGTAGCATATGATTTACCATGTATAGTAAAATTGCAAGTAATTGTCCAGTGGTGGCGGCCTAGTGGGTAGGATACCTGCCTCTAGACCAAGGGGTCATGGGTTTGAATCCTACCTTCAGTATATCGCCACTGGGTTCCTGAGCAAGACCCTTAACCCCAAGTTGCTCCAGGGAGACTGTCCCCTGTAGTTAGGGAATGGAAGTCACTATGGATAAAAGTGTCTGCTAAATGCCGCAAATGTACACATTAACTCTCAAAACGCACTCACAATAGAAGTCTATGGGCAGTCGCTGCAGCATCCCCCTGTTGTGTTCCTATCAAATAGAAATTAGGTTGAAAAACACAGAAGTATTCATTTGAATGCCTCAAACCACTCTTTCTCTAAATAGCTATAGATTAGTGAGCATGTACACTAATTAGGCTACAACGGCGTTAGTGGAGCCTGCAAGGGTTTGTTTCAGGAGCCCATTTTGGTGAAATAAAGTTGTTTCTAAATCTACAAAACAGACCAAAAAATGGTGTTATCTCAGCTATGCTAGGCCACATTAGAATTGATTTAGCCCGAGTGTCCACCAGTGGCCCTGGAATCTGAAACAGAGTAGTGTTTCGAACCAGAGAAGGACAGACGTAAATCAGTGCAGGATGGAGGGGAGGAGAAGGAAAACGAAGGGGCCAAAGAAAAGCTTTGGCAGACAAACTCACGCATTACAGCTGTAAATAGTGACAGTAAAACTAGACCTCAGCAAGCTCTCAGCAAATCAAACGAGATTACAGAGGCTGCAAGGGTGCTGTTTGTCCACGCACATAAACTTGTAGGCCACGATTGTAGTTTTGGCAGAGAGGCTGTGAAAGGGCCGGTGACAAAGCAGAAAAGCAGCTGCTACATGGATGTTGCCTCCAGCAAGAAGAATGACCACCGGCTCTCTAGAAAAGAGAGAATTCGCAACATGGTCATTGCCCCAAGATGATTTTCAGAGATATTCACAGTACAGAAGCAATTAAGATAAATCTAATCTTATCACTGCCACAAGTTTCAGCATTTGCTCTCTATTCCAAAGTCATTAGTCATTGTCTGAAGCTTAGTTCATTTATGCTTCTAAATCGCGTTAAAAATAATATTTGGACATAGGATCTGTTTGCAAATGTCAGTTGCACATTTAAAGTCAGTTGAAAAAATCCTTCTAAAACAGTGTTTCACATCCCTAGTCCTGGAGGCCACACATTTAGGCATTTTCCCTCATCTCAACATATCTAATCAATTAATGAATCCAACTAAACAGCTAAGCAACAGTAGAGAAAGCAGTAAAATGTGCTGGGCAGGGGGTCTCCAGGACTGGGGTTGGTGCTATAAATGAGTAGACTCTATTGATTGTATAATGCTGCTTTTCTTTTAATGCAAAAAGGTACAATACAAATAAAGGATAATGATGATGTTGATGATGACAATGAGGATAATAATAATAATAATCATCATCATCATCATCATCATCATCATCATCATCATCATCATCATCATTTAGTTTCTCTTCCAGCTAAGATTCTACAAATATTTAGTCCTTATTTGGCCTGTCAGTGTCAATTCTATTTGTAATCAAGTAATCTGTGAAAACTGATAAACTAAAGACTAAACAATAAAAACAGACTGAGAGGGCGGTTGAACTATGCATCCAAAATCTAAAACACTGTCATTTGTCAAATGAACGTTTTCCAGCAGTAAAACGTATGTGTAAATGAAAAATCAAATGACCAAACTACCAAAAAAATCAAATTAACATAATTTTCCCTCCTTACCTCAGATGAATTGGCCAAGACATGTTTAGGATTTTTTCATATTATAAGTTTGCTTTTTTAGATTTGTACTGGAACTATGAGGCTAACAAGCAAAAGAACTCAAAATCTTTCTGGGTGACAAGGACTTCTATTATAATAGCCCTGTAGCTTTACTGCAAGTCTAAAGAAGCAAACCTCACAAACCTCATCAGCTGCGTTTGGAGAAAACTGGGTTTAATTGGAATAAATTGCTGGCAAGTGAGATATTAAACAAAAACATCCATCAAGCAAAGTGGAAGGAAATTACAAAAAAGACCAAAAATGGAAGAAAATGAGGAGTGCATAGCCTCTTAAATTCATCTGCACTTTACTTCTACACTTAAATAAAACCAATTAAACGACTTCACAAAGTTCTGTGCTTTTTCAGGCAATACGTCTGGCTGGAAGAGCAATATTGCATCTCAGATCTTGCACACAGACTGCTTGTGCTCTCTTCTGGAGATGAGGCTGGAGAAAAGAAAAAAAATCTTCATGTTTACAAAGCATGCCAGTCTATTGAACTGCTTCTGAACTAATGTTTGCCTCAAGGGTATCCCTCACACTGGCAGCCAAAAGAATGGCCTTGGCAAGGCTCCTGGAACACTATCAAATGATGAAAGTAAGAGGGTCCCCTCAACATCAGCCTAATCAACAGCTTTATTAATAAAAAAAAAACCTTGGAGAGTAATGAGCTTGGAAGGAGGAGTCACTTGGAGAGAAGATCCTCAACCTTGAGAAGAGCAAGGAGAGTATAACCTCACTGGACTGTTAAAAGTGAGAAACCGGCGGCTGCCTGTCAGTCCACTGCTAGATGTGAGTGATCCTAGAGGCCTTATTGATAAGTCATTTAGGGGAGACGAATTGGAGTCCCGAGCTGGTGTTAATAACAGTCACAGGGGGAGTGCTGTGGGTAGGGTTTTGGGAGGCACACAGAGACTGATTATGTGTGACAGATGATGTCTGTTATCAGTTTGTACCCTGACAATGGCTGTGTGACCTAGAGGAAGGTGAAAGGATCAAAATAAAGTGGGGTGGAGCGGGAGTGTTTTTTTTTATATATATAATTAACTGAAATATATGTGTAATTTATGAGATACATTTGAGAATATGGCTCAAAATATACAAAATCTAAATCAGTGATACACTATATGGACAAAAGTACTGAGAAACACCTCTTAATTACTGAATTCCTGCGGCCCGTTACTTCCAGTGAAGGGCAAACTTAATGCTTCATATCAAGACATTCTGGACAACATCATGCTTTGTGGACACAGTTTGGGAAAGAACCTTTTTTGCTCCAGCATGACTGTGCTCCAGTGCATAAAATAAGCTCCCTAAAGACGTGGTTGGATGAGTTCAGTGTGGAAGAACTTGACTGACCCGCTCAGAGCCCTGACCTCAACCCCATCCAGCACCTTTGGGATGACCTGGAACAGAGATTGGGAGCCAGGCCTTCTCGTCCAACATCAGTGCAAATCCTCTAAAGAGAACACACATCTGCACATTATTATTGGTGGATTTAAAATAATGTCCAAAGGGTACACAGCTCACAGTAACAGCAACCTATACTTATACATGTTTTTTGGAAAGGCACATTCTTGTCTACTTGTGTCATTATTTCACTGAACTAACAATACTTTTAAATGATTATGGCACACATCTGAACTGTAAATTGTCTTTCTGGAAGTCTGGTTTGTGCCTGGATAATGTTTACAGCTGTGTGCAAGACTGCCTCTTGTGTCAGGTTAATGAAACAAATCAAAAAGGCTGTCAAAAAGGCAAATCAAGTAAGGCTGTCACAATTACACTTATTATCTGAACAATAAAGGAAAACACTTGATTAAAATGTAGCTTCTGAATGAATCAGCAATGATTAGCTGGCAGTTTACATGATAATGTACACCTTGAGAAACAGAGCCTGACTGAAACACATATTCAACTGTTTCTCATTTTGTGTTTCATATTTTCAAATTTTAGTATGAAATATTTTAAAGATTTCCTAGTTTAGCCTTTGTCTAAAATTGTATTGTCAAAATAATTGACGGTTACCTGATTATTATTACCAAACCATCCAGTTAAAAAAATGTGTATGAACAAGGTGTATAAAATCTTCTTTGAGCTTACAAAAGCAGCATACAGGAAACAAGAGTTCATGATAGGACTGAACGATTGTTTGCTTTGATGTTAAAACAATAATAACTATAAACCATGTATAAACCACAATAACTGTTTTTTAACAGGTTGTAAGAGTATATGTAACCAACAAAGCTCATGAAATGAAAGCCTCTTTTGCTACTTTAAGCGTTCAAGCGTTCAAGACAAAGGCTTTTTTAGCTTCCTCTGGAAAGGCCTGGAGCTTAATTAATAATAAAAAAAAAAAAATCAAATTGAATTTGTACTGCACTATGAAGAGGTGGACTAAGCTGAGATGAGGCACACAAGCATCTGCACCTGATTACGGATTATAGTCACGGCAGCTCTGTTTCCCCTGGACTGGTCTAAGAGCTCCAGGCAGCTGAGTAAAGATAGGAAAGATATGCGTTAATGGAGTAGCTACAGACATATTGAACAGTGACCACACATGCGCAGAGAAGGTCAGGATGATTTCAGCTAAGAGGCCCCTGGTGACGAACCCTTTGCCATGCAATTAAAAGCAGCGTTGTGAACCATGGAGTGGTGCTCGATTCCGCCGGAGATGGAACAGACAGGTTTATGAGACATAAATGTAACCAATGTTCTCTCATTTGGCCTGAAGTTGTGGGTTGACCCACTGGGCAAAATGCATAATGAAGTTTTCAAGTGTAAGTCAACTGCCTGTCAATAACTGGAGGCAGCTGTCGGATGGGTCTGTTGATATTAGCAGCTACTCCTTCCACCAGCTCTCATGAAGCAAAGACTAATATAACATCAAGTAGAAAAGCTATTTGCCCTCTATCCTTTTCATTGGGTATATAATTTATCCAAAGAGTGCGCACGCACACACTTAAACGGCTAAAGGCAAGCTAACTGAGGAGCACATTTACTCTCAATAATAAGAAAAACCCCAAGGTCTGAACCGACACTATACATCTGAGATGCAAGAATTAATTCAGCCTTGATCTTTAATGTCGCTCCTCATTTGGAGAAGAGAGGCTAAAAACAACACCATTTCCACAGGAGACAAAAGGAGGATTAAGATAATGACCATGGACAGTTTTTTGTTCTGTAGTGTGTCAGGGTGATGAAGTAGCTGGCTGATGATGGCCTGTACAGGTTTGCAACAAGGAGTGGAAAATATGTTGGTATGTTATTCTTATCATGATTAGGGCTGTTGCTATATACATCATTACTCATTAACAGTATATATTACATGTAAATGAGCATCATATTTATTTTATACCACTGATTTGATTTTGTCCTGCTGTTTCCCCTTAACTACTTTCTTTCCATATATACTGAATCAAGGAATCCCTGGACTAGTGCATTTTGTCCGGTCCTAACTGCACAAACAGCTGAGAAACCTAAATATTGTGATACTTTTTGTGAAAACATGATCAAGTATGATGTTATATTTTAGCCATACTGTCCTCCCTTACCTGCAAGCTCTCTGAGACTCTAATGCCAGGCCACAGCACAGCTGCATGGCAGCAAGAGCTATAGCACAGCCAGCTGTGCATGGGGGAGGAGTGTGGGGGCAGAGGGACAGATGGCTATAGCAGAGTGTATGTGTGTGTCTTTAATACAGTGCTCAGGCATCTAATCATCTACACTGGAAAGCCTCACACCTCCCCATCATGCCTCCATAAAACTTTCAAAGAGCTGTGAACAGATTGGAGACAGGGCCTTTGAGTAAAGCCTGAGGTTGGGGTTTGACAGGGAGTGACTGTTGGGCTTCCTTGGCTATAGGAAGAGGACATATGCTGATTACAAAATGAGCACATTTCAGATTGCAGAAAGCTCCCAGTTATTAATGAGCATGTAGTAATTTCAGTTCAGTCTCAAAAAATGTAAATAATAAAGGAAAACATGAACTGTATTGCCCATCAGCCTCTCATTTGCCATCTGGACACTGTAGCTAAAAGAAGCTTTAGAAATGTCATGTCTGAGAACATGACAAGTTTGATGAATTATCTCAAATATGCATAATGGTGATCATTATCAGTTTGTTAAGTTATGTGCTGCAAAATTGCTTAAATGGGTCAGTTCATTGGTTCTATCTTAGTGTTCTATAATCTATATTATTATATAAAGCTCTGGGAAAAAATAAGAGACCATTGGTCCTATCTTTTATAGGTACAAGTTTGGAACTGAACAGCTTTGTCTTAGTTTTTAAGCCTGCCAATATTTCTCCTAATTTCCAAATAAAAATATTGTTCTTTAAAGCATCAAATGACAATACATCAAAATAAGAGAAACGATGCAGTGTTTACAGAACTTGAATAATTCAAAGAAAACAAATCCCTTGTTCACTTTTAAACAAAATAGCAATAATTACCTTTGACGTACTTCTAGTGGTGTTTTTACCATCCAACTGGTCACATTGCGAGAGGAGAGTGTTGATTACAGCAGTGTTTTTTAATACTTTTTACTTATTAAATAAGATTTGATTCAGGTGATCACCAATCAGTACCTCATAAAGCAGAATGAGGTGCTTGTGTAGGAATTTAACAGACACTTGCATGGAATGGTTGTCATACTCATAGAGATACTAATTTAAAAATAAATTGCAGTGGTCTCTTTTTTTTTCTGGAGCTCTACACTGTGATAGAGTAAATGAAATGGCCCGTTTCAGCCCTTTCATACTATTGAAATGTACTATTAATATAAACTTAAAATAAACTTTTTCATCTAAGTCTTAACCTGTCACTAGATTGATAATAATAAAGCTGCCTCAGCAAAAGCTCTGTAAATATGCAGTTAATTGTGCACATTAGCAAGACAAAAGGAGATTAAAGCGGAAGGTTAAATGCCCTTGTCAAACAGAATGTTCCGATCAATAGAAGTAAAGTCAGAATACTGGCCAAGTGTATGATCACAATGCAAGATTGTATAGGAGATCAAAGAAGAAAACAAAGTAAGCACAATATTGACGCTGACTGATCTGTCAGGATTTTGTTATCCAGCCGCCTGTTTATCAGACAGCAGAAAACGTAAACGTCTGCTGCAGAAGAAGTCACAGGCATTCCTGAACTGCAAAACTGTTTCAGTGTGATCTAAACTAATCTATTATGGGTTCCACAATATCATCAGTCCACAAGACGTCAAACCTTGAAAATCAAGAATGCAAAAAACAACACAGGCACAATGTGCTGGTTTGGCTGACAAACAATTTTGTGACTTCAGCACTTCTGAAAGTGTAAATTAAACTATTTATTCGTATTCCAACCTGCTACAGAAAGCACAAACACACATTCCCCTTCAGGGAGAGGACAGAATAACAAAAAAAAAAAAGACTTTCAACTCTTTGAAGTTACTAAATCCTGACACTGGAATTTCAATCTGGCCAATGGCCAAAATCTCACAAAAAACCCAAAAACTTTAGCAAGCTGAAGTTCAGTAATGGGCAAGACAAGGTCAGTTTGCAGAATGGTACAAAAACACGGAGTACTCATTATGTTCAAATATGTCCAAGTTATATGAAGTCATGCATCTTGTGTTACGTCCCCAATGAGGAGCTCTAACTGTTAAAGGAACGGTAGGTGTCAGCGACCGGCTAGGAGAGGGAAGGGGAGGACGCACACAGCAGATTGAGATTGAATGTACGGGTTTAATCAAACAGAAACACACAGGAAACAAAACACATAAATGAGCCCCGGCTCGAGGGGAACAGAAA
>JBBPCX010000028.1:12122137-12167070 GCA_037974365.1 Hydrocynus forskahlii
TAAACTCATTTAACCCATTGTCAGAATAGTACACTGATGGTGTGTTACGAGATGTGTTAACACATTTTTTAATAAATGAAGTTGAATTTCTAAGAGTTACAATGCCTAAATAGCAAATAGCACCTGAGTCATGGAATAACCCTTTTATTCATAATTACCATTTACAAGTGCTCATTAGCATGCAAATGCTTTTATCTTGATCTTTCTTTTACTGGGTGCTTGGAGTTGCTTGAAAAGGTGTCGAAAGAAGGCCTCCTTACAGATTATCAAAATGTCATCCTAAATACAGCACAAGGGAGTCATATTCATGACTCCTAATCCTTCTCACTCACACACTCAAGTTCCTCATACTCTCAGAGCAGCTTCAAAGGTTCAGATCACTAAAGTTTTATTCTGGGCTCTCAAGTGCAACCTCTTTCCATTCATCAGCCTTGACTGAATCTGAAACTTGCACATTTGCCCAGATACTACTTGTTGACAGCAAAATCCTCATATTGAGCCACTTCCAGTTTGCCTTCGTCATGGCCACAGATTATCACTGTCCATATTAAATACACAATCTCCATGTTCCGATATTGATTAACATTAGATTTACAGTCTCAAGGAAAAGTTTAAGCACCCCTGGTCAAATGACATGTTTTTATAAGGGTAATTTTATGCATATTAATATTAATGCATCATTTGCAGGGAAATTGTAAATTTCAAATTTTCTAATTATTTGCAAACTGGAAAAATAAAAATGTTACATTCAGCAATTAAACAATAATAGTGCATTAAAGTTTGTTCTTTGTAGAGGAGATGGGCTTATTTTCACTTAAAGGTTTTTAAACAGTTCTTGGCTTGAGTGTATGGTTCCAGCAGAAGACCTGTAGTTGGTGTTGAAGTTTTACTTTACTTAAAAAATACATAAGTAATTAAAAAAGAGCATCACTTCAAAGAACCCTTTTCTTTCTGGTGCCTTTTATTTGCGATAAAGCGCAAATAACTTTGGAAGAATGCTCACCTATTTGAAACTTGTAACAGAGACATTTCAGATAGCACTGAGGGGGCGTCTCAGCCAAAGAAAGGCTGAGACGCCCAAATTAAAACAATCACCAGTTCCGTCAGTCCGCGAGCGTTTCGGTGCCAAACCAATGCTTGAAGATTAACGGCCCCGCCACAATCTCTGAAAGTGTTGCACCATTTTGGCTCAGACCTGCTTCTTAATTTACACATTTAAATTCAATAGCAAGTCACAATTACGCAGTCGTGCATAATATTCACAGCCCAAAGGACTGCCTCTAAAACAGAAAGCAGCTCATGTAGTGTGCTAATCACTAAACAAACCCTGCTACCAGGAAAACCCATTAAGTAGGGTAAGAACTTTTTAGTAACTACAAAAAAATCCAAAAATCTTATATAGAATTCTACAAGGTGACAGCACTCAAGCTGGAAAAAATACACTTCCTTCTTATTTTGTATGCAAGAACACTAATGTTACTAATGCGGATAAACGCAAAGAGGCTCAATGTAGGAACAGTAAGAAGAACATAAGATTCATGCTAGTGTCTTTGAAAATCTGGTCCTGTCACTGAAGATTACAAAATGAGGATGCTTTGTCCTAGTAGGGAAGATGAGCCAGGAGGAAAAAAAACCAAAACGAACAAACCAGACTGAAGCATTAGGATGGCTGCTACAACTATTTTGGTAATGACCTTTAATAATAAACCATTAACTGACTATTAGTATCCACAAACAAGTCAGTAGTTCAACAGAGCTTGAAAGTTCACAGATGACAAAATGACAGTATGTCTAGTTGATGTGTTCATTGATATTTATAGCTGTGTATCCTGTACATTTACAACACACTGGTTCATTAATAAATAATAAAGCCAATTACTTTTTTTATCTAATATGAATATGCAATGATAATTATTTAGAAAGCTTTTTGTAAAGTTATAGCTCCTGGTTATATTTCTAGACATTCCTTTTTTAAAGACATTCTCACAGTAGCCACTTTATCCTCAAATATACATAATGGATAAATCATAAAGCTTGTTTCAGAATCTAAAAGTTATTTCAATAATTGCCCATGATTATTTGCACACAAGTATTGTCTTAAAGCTCCTTATTTTATTAGTGAGAGAGTGTGTTGTAAATATACAGGAAATATTTCAATACACACATCAACTACATTCACTCAAACATTTGTGAATTTTAAATTTTTTTGAACCCATCCATTAATGGTCATTTAATGGTTTATTAATTTAGATAAAGTAATACATATTACAGTGTCATACAGTGCAAAAACAAGTGTAATAGAGATTTCTTAACCTCCCGACATGTAAGTGTGTAAGTGTGTGTAATTACCCAGGAATTTAGTCTGCACACTGCTGACTGGTGAGGTATAAGCTTTGCTGCTTGTTAGCCATGTGTCTAAACCATCACACATCACACACTACATAGAGTTGTGAAATAATCATAAACAGATGACATCACTCCAGTTTCATCTTATGTACACTGGCTCCCAGTTGAATTCAGAATGCATTTTAAAATCCATGTACTGACTCTCAGAGCCCTGCATGATCAAGCTCCCAAGTACATTTCAGAACTGCAGCTGTACTAGCCAAGTGCTGAGATCTACTCATTAGGACCGCTCTCGGTTCCACGCACCAGACTGAAGACACCTGGGGATCGTGCCTTTCAGTCTGTTGGTCCAAAGCCAAGGAACAGTCTTCCACCAGAGCTGTGATCGATTGAATCTGTCCAACTATTTAAATCTCAGCTCAAAACACACTTGTTTAAAATGGCTTTTAGGTGACTTTTACTGTCGTCTGTCTGTTCTGGTTTTACCTTACATCATTCTTTTTATTCTGCATTTTCTCCTTTTGTGTACAGCACTTTGTGACTCCTGTCTGTGAAAGACATTATATAAATAAACTTTGCTTACCGATGACATTCAGTGGTTCCTGACCCTGAATGTACTGATATCTATAAAAATGGACAAAAGTACATTGTATCACAGAAGTAAAAATTTTTTTTTGTCCATTTGGACAGAAAACATCTTGGCTAATTTGGGGTAAGGGGGCAATTGTGTAACTTTGATTTTTTCACAAATCTATTACAAATAGATTGCACAAACACAGCTTGGCAAGAGTTTTCCATGTCCACTGTTTGGAGACCAGTTTAATCGTATCTGAGGTTCAGATTTGGGAAGGGAAAGCCGGTCCTAGTCCAGCAGAAAAGGGCAACAACCACCCAGGGCAGTCACTGCCTCCATTAGTATTCTCCCACATGGATTCCTATGGGACAGACCTTAGTGGCCCTGATCCATCAGAGCAGCGTAAATCATCCTTAATGGAGCCGTCGGTGGCCGCTGGCAGTGGGAATTAAAGCAGCCGGTTTACACAGACACCTCAGCAGGCAGAGATTACAGGCCTCAACAGAGCCGTTATCAGACAGCACAGACTTGCCGGCCTCCACAGGGACAAGCCAGCAGAGTGAATGCATGTGAAACCCCCTGCTTTGTAAGAACAATGGGGCATAAGGATGAACCACTGAATCAAACACATACTGCAGGTTTCATTCCACAACCATGCCTCATTTACAGCACTGCAAAGTCAGTTCAACCTAAAGTGATATTGTAACTTATTACACAGCTTTTCTTGACTTGACACTCTACTGAAACCTTGTTCAATCAGAAGTTCACAGTTATCATAAGGCTGTGGATTCAAATCCCAGGACTTCCAGTGGCACCACTGAGGTGCCCACTGCTTCACTTGATGAATGGGTTAAATACAGAGAACAATTTCACACTGTTCACACTGTGTGCGCACGGTGGTGCGCATGTGGTGTGTTCATATATGACAAATGGACACATTACACTTACACAGGTTATAAAGCCTTATAAAGCTACAATAATAATCGTTTTTACAGTATATTACAAAGAAATCCGAGTAAGTTCAAGCTCCGTAGCGGAGCAATCATTTAATTGTACCTACCAGCATCAGAAGGTCTTGAGTGCCAGTAAGTGGTTTTAATTCATCCTGAGATTTCACAAAAATTCAACTGGATATTCCAGAGAATTTTTTTGTGCTTCTGGTATTGAACATTATTATAATTGCTCATACCTGGTTGTTCAAACATTGAAACACTGACACTGATAACTTCAGGTTGACACAATTTCCCTTTTAGAGCCCGGATGAAATCTTCCATTTAGCTATTCAGGACCATGGACAGTACTTCAAGATGGTGAAGCACCTTAACTGTCAATAATGCTGGCCAGTTCAAACATCTTAGAAACTTCTAATGATCTTCTGTATGTAAAAGCCTCTGATGTTTTCTCACACTCTGGCCACACTGACTGCTTTATGCAAAAACACTCTTGGCCAAGCTGTGTTGCAAGTACATGCTGTACTCTATTAAATCTTGTTTGCGGAGCAGGTATAGAAATCGATATCCCTTTGCCTTGCAATCGATGCGCGCGTGACTGAAGAGAGACATACATTAAATCAGGTGAAGGTGCATGTTAATGAATGACCCCAGGCAGATTGCGCATTGTATTTTATAAAGTGCGGATTTAGGACAGTTCAGCTGACCTTCACATTGAGGTGGGCAATAGGTTATCATCATTGTAATTAATTACATCAGAATAATTACAAAACACTTCATTGACTTCTGCTGTGTTTGCTACATTATGGAGGAGAATTAAAGGATAAATAAACAAGACATTACAGTGGATAACAAACTGCCCCACACGTGGGAGACTGGGTTTTCCGCCCTGAGTCAGACGCAAACACCCTGGTACTGCTCTACCAGTAAAAGTAGTAAAAAAGTAGTAAATCCCTATAGATATATAATGATAAAATTTAAATTTCCCTTTATGTCAATCATGATTAAAATGTTCAAACAAAGAACAGTAAGGAGATGTTTATGACCTACATTTTCAATAACAGTTTGTGAACTGCCTGTAAATGGGGTACACCAATCAGAAACAACCACACTGTGTAAAAGACATGGTCATAACAGCTTGGCGGAGTAGCACACTGCGTTTAGCATTCAAACTTCAAGCCTGAAAACGAGGACATGCTGGTCTTCTTGGCCAAAAATGGACTTTATAGAAAATTTGAATTCTAATTTAAATCAGTCACATAAACTTCTGAAAGAGCGATCCATGTTTTTATTTAATTCTTTCTGAACTGTTGCCATCATATCATTTACTAAATATACTGTAGCTGGGAAATTGGTTTTTTTTGTGTCTTCATTTCTGGCTGCAAAACAACAACATATGTACAAATCATAATTATATACTTTAATATTTATCTTTATATTTGTATATATAAAATCAATATTTCGTACTCATATTGCTCAGAATATTGTTCATTGTGCCTTTACATATTTTCGAAACTGCTGTACTTGAGAGACACCACTGGCCGGAATCAAATTCCTTGTATGTGTTCGCTCACATACTTGGCCAATAAATGCAATTGCGTTTTCTGACATGAGCATATTTTGAGGGGGTGATGCTTTCCTATACCCACTGTGAGTAAACATCCTCAAGAGAGAACCCACTTTAATATGGCATATTTCTGTGCTCAATTTAAACATATAAAAGTATAAAACAAATATAAAACGTGCCGTAATTTTGTACAGGAAACATTTGGTGTTTTTATTCCCAGTATGTCAACAGAGGCTGTGCGTCACAATGTGTAGAAATGTGTTTTCTGTACAGAATGTGTCACTATTTTTACTAAAACATCATTCTCTCACCGCGACCCTAGTAAGGATTAAGCGGTTACAGAACAAATAATTTGCTCAGGAACTTTTTCCTTTGACTGTATCGTGTCTTGTGAAAAATATCATGTTAAATGTTTGCCCACCCTTACCTTCACATGCACATCCAGATGCCAAAAGACTCTATACAGTGTGAAAAGGTGTGGAGCAAAATGGTCCTCAGTGTTTTGCCCTTGTGGCGATTTGATTCTTAATTGAGACAAATTACACACTCGAGTTCCATCAGTGCACTAAAAAGCAATGATGAAGGCCCAATCAGTGGCTGTTTCATTTCCAGTCCAGCTTCATTTCTCTGCAGCAGGCTTGACTGAGTACAAGAGAGAGTGACAGGGTCCATAAAACCCACTCATATCATCCAATTAAGGCAGCCCAGCCAAATCCAGCAACACTGCGCTGCCTCCTCATTCCCCCCTCAGTCAAAACACGGTATAAATCACAGCAAATTAAATAAGCTGTGAATAAATTACGCAGCACAAAGTTTTAATTTCCAATTACAAGCCTCCATGATATACATTCACATGCACAAAAGGGCAGAGGGCGAACGGAATTAGTGTCACAGGCGCGGCAGAAATGAAATGCAGCTGGGAGTTTTATGATAATAATAAAGAGATATCTGTGAAGCCACAGAAAATCCCCAAACAAACAAAAAAAATATGCTGATGTGTCCGAACAGGTTGTGAGGAGACAACAATGCCTCCCCTTCCACCTCCAAAAAACCCCAAAAAAGCAAGCCACTCTTTTTTGGAGCGCGGACATCACAGATATAACAAGGTAATCCATTCACGTAGGCTAGGTCCCTATAAATCAATATAAATCCGTATCAAGCGCTATACACAATAGCAATACCGAACAAGCTTTACGTTTGCCTACCAAAAATACGTCACTTGCAATAGAACAGGCTTTAGCTACATATTCGGTAAACCAGCTAAAATACCAATGAAAACAAATATTTAAACAAAATCTTTATGGTTTAAACTTACTTCTATCCAAATGTGCAGAAATACTCCTTTACTCCATATCTGAAAATGTCCAATTAAGCAGAGCAAATGATAAAAGTAGGAAACCTGTGTACTTACCAATATATATTTAAGGTTAATCTATAACTTCTCGGCGTCTGGTGGCCTAGTGGTTAGGGAGCAGCCCCTGCAATCAAAAGGTTGTGGTTTCAAATCACAGGAGCGCTAGTGTCACCACTGAGGTTCCCTTGAGCAAGGTCCCGGCTCCACACACTGTTCCCCAAGTGCTGTGTTCCTGGCTGCCCGCTGCTTCACTCACAGAATGGGTTAAATGCAGAGGAAGAATTTCGTGCTGTTGACACTGTGCTGTGGTGTGTTCATGTAAGACAGTCATTTTAATCTATATTTGACCAAATTACTCCATAATTCTTTATTAATATTTGTAGCATCAAAAGAAAAACAGTGAGTCAAATCAGTTTTGAGAGGAGCATTCCCATGTTTATTCTGATGAAACACTTGATTGTCAGTTTAAATGAGGTGGTGTACATGCAGAGAATATGCGACAGGCTTTGTAGAACACGAAGACACATGTCATCTGTACAAAGGTAGGTTGAACTCTGGGCGGAAGGCACACTTTTTTTCTTACATTTTGTTACGATACACATTGGTTCATGAATGTCAACCGACTTCAAATAAACAAGAAGGAATCGGAGGAACATTTATAACTTGAAACAGAAGAGATGCTGTTTCAGCAAACAATGCTGTTGACTACAAATTTACTGGGAAAACTTCTAATTTAAATGTTCATGGTGCACCATGAGCTACAATACAATTTACTGCACTTCAAAGGATGATTTGCTTATGCTACAATCTCCCTCAAAATATGGAGCATCAGGAAGCAATGTTAGAACACCTAATAACAACATGCTAGTCTCTTCCTCTGCCTTTGTCCGGTGTACACAGTAAATGATAAAACCGGGCCTATACAGAGGTGCCACATTTTTTTTAAAAAAGGTCATCTTAGGCAGGGTAAACCCAAGCCCCCAAGGCAGAATGTGCAAAAGTAGAGCACCGGGTGCAATGCCGCAGGTGACAGCAGTCACGGTTTCGAGGCTGCTTTCCCTTTGCTTTGATCAAAAGAGAGAGAGAGAGAGAGAGTGTGTGTACTCTCATAGAGAGCAGCAGTCAATTTACAGTATCAAACACTTCAGCAATGATCAAACGATTGAGTGTGACATAAACGCATGAAAGAAATGGGAAACGAACTAATGAGACTATGAAGTGTGAACAGCAATGACACAAATGCTTGGACAGGTACGGTAATTGATTCACGGTGGATCTAAATCCTGAGGTACCGTGGTTTGTATAGTTGAAACCTGTCGACAAAAACAATGACAATGACAAAAAAAAAGACAAGCATGGCCAAAAAATTCCAACAAAACAAAAGGAAAAAAAAAAAACAAAACAAAAACAACACACAAAGTTTAAGGCAGGTTTGGATGAAGCTGCTGTGTTTTTGGATTTAAAGCAACATGACAAATGAAGGTAATAAAGAAATAAAACCCTAAAGCAAAGCGTACATCAACTCAGTGGAGAGTTGGATCCTCTACACTGATAAATGATGGGCACAAATACGTTGCAAGTGTGCATGGGTTAGCTGTAATATGGTGTGGTCAGAAACACAGACAGCTGTCTCAAAAGACTGGGCAGACATCTCCCAGCTCAATCACACAGGCTCCATTCAATAGGCTTTTGAGCAAAGGAGCAGAGACTGCACTCCAGCTCTAAACACATCAGTCAGTAACACCACAGAGCACATGTCCCCATCACTCACAGGTGAGGACACGCTTGGAGCCAGTCAGTTAGGAATGCTGAAAATGCCAGCCGCAAAAGGCTGATTATCCCTGATTTGCTTTGCCTTCTTCACCGTTCCTGGCCCACCCTGTGGTGGACGTACATTTATAGTTTTGATAACTAGCAAATAAGTATTCTTCTGAGTATATATATATATTTTTACTTGTCCTTGTTTAACCCTTGAATACCATTAGCATTTTTTTGTTTGTAACTGGGTTTTTGCCAGAGGAATACGCAGAAAATCCAGCTCTCTCAGTCCTCTTGATCTGAACTGGCCTCACAGAAAGGGGTTAAAGATGAATCAGGAAAAAAAGTAGCTTTGGATGAGTCAGAAGTGTGACTGCTGTTTGTCAAAGCTCAAAAGTAGTGCAGCGAGTGTAGTGCAAATTAAACTGCCACTAGATGACCGTTCAAAGCGCAAACTCAATCTAAAGTTTGAAAAGACTTTAAAAGACTCCTCTGAGCAGTCAAGAGAAGTATTCATTCTTGAGTAAGTTCAAAACTAATTTTGGTCCCTTTCACATGTAACCAGGTTGAACTGATGCAAATGTTTAAATGCCACCTATTGTGATATACCAGCCCAGACCTGTGCTACACCAATAAGGCTTTCAAAAAAATAGAAAAAACCCCCCAAAAAACAGACAATTTAAATAAAGGCTCAGTTCTTGTTTTCTGCTGTCAGAATAATATTAGCCGTCACAAACATTAAGCAGAAAGTTGCCCAAACCACCACAAAGCCCACCCAGAATGTGTGACGAAATGGAGACCTGTGCTTGTTGACAGCCTCCCTTCCAACTACAGGCTCTAGGTGGCGCCTACTAAAGTACACGAGAAAAGCAGGGATAAAGTACTGAATGCCTGTGCCTGCATAGGCTCCAGTAATGCCCACGAGTGTCTCTAGGTTATGGGTGCAAAACGCCACAATGATGGGCGGCACCAGAGTAATGAGGGGGAACACAACGCGGTCCACCACCCAGGGGTAGGTGCCTCCGTCTCGGTGGAACAGCGTCTTCCAGTTGTTGCGTAGTGTGACTGCTATAATAGGGAAGTTGGTGCTAATGGTGAAGACTGGGAAAAGGCCCAGGAAGTAGCGCAGAACAGCCACGCCCAGGACGTCACAGTTATCGGTGAAGTTTAATGTGTACATATCTCGCAACAGAGAGCTATCGAAACAGAAGATGGCTGTGAAGGACAACAGGCTGTAGAAGCCTAGGATCAGCACATAGTCGGCCAGTACCAGCATGCCCACCCGCCGCTTGTCCGAGATGGGTGTTATCAACGAGGGCAGGGAGTGCTGGCACATGAAGGAGTAGACACACACACCAAAAAGATTGGGCACTCCTGTGAGCTGTGCCACTTGAGGGTGGCCCTCGCCATGCCCCTTGCCAATGCGGATCAGCGCCAGAATAATCATCATGGTGAAAGCTGAGAGAGAGAGAGAGAGGGGGAGAGAGAGACCAAAAGAGTGAGAGAGCAAGAGAGCGAGAGAGAGGGAGCGGGAGAGAGAGAGAGATTTAACAACAGAAAGATTAACAACAACAATATCAAAAGAGACAATAAGCAAAACTATTTTCCTTGTCAGTTTACATTACTTGTCAATGTAGTGTTTTTATACAGGCTGTGAGAATTTGCTGCTTGATGCTTCATTTATTTATATTGGACACTTATATCATACTTCATATTGGATCTATTTAGACTTTACATTTTATATTGTACCCTGGTCTGTGTTTCTGTGCGTCAGTGCAGTTGTAACATAAGCAGTTTCTTCTGGGAACAATAAAGTTTTCTGATTCTGAAGCATCTCACCCTCTACCCGAAAAAAATGCTCCCAGCACAGACAGGACAGTGTACAGCAGCAATGTAATGTCTCATACTGCAAAGACAATTTCAGTTTCAGTGACTGATTCAAAACACTGTTTTTCATTTTGTTTTGTTTACAGGATTTCTGTGGGCTAACTGGACCATAGTCTGTCTTCATTAAAGTAAGTCGGGGATATAACCAACAGGTTAACAGGTTAACAAATAACACACAGACAAAGGCTCTGAGTAGACAACATACAAACTGCAACATCCTAAGCAAAGCATGTGTCACTTGAATGTCTGTAATGAGTTTCAGCCAGTGAACTGACAAAAAAAACACAAACCACCATAAGCTTGGTGTTAACGTAAGTATGAAACCCAATTAAGAGAAACAAGCATCTTGCTATCTTAGCAGTAGCAAATGAGTAAAAGAAAGCGACTTAGTACTTACAAAGTGAATGGCATTACTCTGTTGTGCAATGATGTGTTTACCTGGTATGTGGCTCTCCACAAAAACAAGTGGAAAAAGTGGAAAATCTATAGCCTGTCTATAATGTGCTCCACTGCAGCCATTGCTGAGCTCTCCAAAACTGCTAAATGACCACACCTATTGTGCCACTCCCACCACTGATACAAGCAGTGTGTTCATTCCCATACAAAATCAACACCCGGGAACTTCCTCTTTCTATACAGTAGCGTCAGTGATAGGTTAGAACACATTACAGAAACACTGAATTAAGGTATTTAAAAAATCTCATTAAGACTTGTAGTTTGTTCAAACTTCAATTGATACCGAAATTGTGAAAGCACATTTATGTGCAGAGAAAGATGGAGTGACAACTCCAGTCCCAGAAGCCATGTCACCTGTAGGAGCAACTAGATACAGAGACAAACAGAGCTGTTGGGGCACAGGGTGAAAACATGCCCCCTCTACTTTTCTAAGCTGTGTGACTGGGGGTCAGTTAAAGAGCACCATGGATGGGCAGCACTGGTGATAAAAGTCAACTCTTCCATGCTGCCTAGATGTTTACTGCCTCAAAACACTTCTGTTTCTCAGTATGGGGCCCATCTCCATCAACAAGTCAACCCTAACAGAAGTAAACTGCTAAAGCAAACCCTACCCTAGCTTCCAGCAGTGAGCATTACGAATCGATAGGCGTGAATGCATCATTCGTGACTGTCAGGGTGGCTGAATCTCTAAGGGATGTCAAAGCAGGCTTGGCATTCCTGTTACGGAGTGGTGAGTCCAGGCTGTCTCCTCACCTCTCACTGCTCCATCACACCATTACAGGGGAATTAGTCTCAGCCCTCCTCTTCCATCACCTCCTCCTCTGCTTCCTGACTTGTTTAGGATGCAAACCACATTGTCTGCTTTGCTGGTGAGGGAACAGAAATTCTTGTTGTCCTTGCAGGAGATATCTCGCAATGCATCTGGGCCTCATCAGCAAGAGAAGCAAGCCATCATTGTCGGAGAAAATGGATTGGGCCCTTCCTGGTAGGTTTAAGGATGAGGCCTAATTAATCCTCAGGAATATGCCATGTAGGCGTCCCCACAACATGAACACTGACCAAAGGGTTCTCATTAGCGTAAGCACTACCCAGTTACTTGCACGTCAAATGTCCTTAAGGTGTGAGCTGCAGAAGACCAAGGGTGAAGTACCGCACTAGCTAAAAGTGTGCGTGTGTGTGGGAAGTGCACAGCACACCTCT
This sequence comes from Hydrocynus forskahlii, assembly GCA_037974365.1. NCBI lineage: Eukaryota > Metazoa > Chordata > Actinopteri > Characiformes > Alestidae > Hydrocynus > Hydrocynus forskahlii. The sequence goes on from JBBPCX010000028.1 coordinate 12,134,230, forward strand.
GTGTCTATTAATCAGGGGCTGTGTGCACCTACTGCTGTACTTTAATGTATGTCAGGGGAATAAAATGATTCACTCCAATTACGAGGACAAAATGTATCCTGGAAAAGAAACGAGAGTAATGTGATCGGTGTTACTGCATGAGGGGTAAGTCTCCCGGGTGGGAAAGTGTAGAAATAGATGAGGGGCATGCCACCTCTCTCTCACCAAGAAACATGCAAATGCCAGTGCCCTCATTTGAATAACATGAATCACTAGCTCATTTAGGATTCATCTAAAATAAAAAAAAAGGAGGGGAGAGAAAGCGTTCACATAAATAGACAGAAGCAGTTTTTTGTATCAGAATTTCTTCCATGGGTGTTAAATCTCTTTTTAAATCACTCTCTTTTAACCCTCATGGGCAAATAGATGAATTGTTTCTCATGGGTTTTATGGTTGGGTTCAGGAGCTGTCAGTTCATTAAAAAAGTTAAATGGTTGTTTCTCATAGCAACCATAGACAAAGAAATCTAACATCAGCACAATTACTACACAAACAATTTATGCAAATCTGATTACCACCAGTGTACCAGGTACTCAAAACAGTGACAGATGGTATTTTTAACCAAATAACGCAAAAATAACAAATAGCTATCCCCCAGTTCTTATTGAATGTATCTACAATATTTTTTCTGGTCAATACAAGAGAGGATCAATATTCCAGTAGGCTATTCTCATATCTAGTGGTGAGCCACCAACATAGCTTGCTATATCCTGCTCTCACTGCAGGATTCCAGGCTTTGCAGTACAATGCCTGCGCTTATCACATCTGCACAGAGTGTGAAAAGGCAGCGTAAAAAAACTGAAGAAAGTGAAACGAGTGCAGCCAACATGATAATGTTATCCGCTGCGGGACCAACCTCTAAACGCCCTGTACAGAGATGCAGCATTTTCCATTTACTACTGGACATGGCGTCATATTGATGGAATGAAATTACTCACTGGCTGCCTTGTTTAAGACGTAACACACCATCCCACACAGAAGCTTCTGGACAGTAAGGATATGCGCTTCATGATGACCATGAACACAAGATATAATACGGCAAATCAGCTTAAAAAGCAGAGCTATGATTATTATTATTATTATTATTAACAACAACAAAACAATAATAATGTAATATTTTACATACCAAACATAACAAAGCAAAAATACTGAAAAACAAAATTGTCACTTTATTTGTAATTTGAATATACCAGCAGCCTTTTACAATGAGCCAAAATATGAAGATTTTTAGGTATTTTCATCATGATATCTAAAATCGAAAAAAGGAGATCAGATATATGATAACCCCTCTGCATAAGGAAAGAGAGATTCAATGGAAAATATGTGGATAAACGTTTCCAAAGCTAAAAAAAACAATAAGGGACTACTGACAACCATGCAAGGCCTGGCAGACTACCAAAACAGTCACCATCAGATAAACAGTACCTAAAGCTTTCATCTTTGAGAGAGAGGAGAAAACCACATCACTGCTGGGCTGAGAACAACAATGCGAGTCTGATAAAGTGGAAACAGTGTTTAAAAACTGCTGAGACTCACTCTGTGCAAATGGAATAAATGAGAGTGTGCTCTTTGACATTTGCATATAAATGTATCTCTTTCAAATGAAGGCTCTACAGAGGGCCATGGTCAGAGTGGCACTCAGTGAAACACTGCTCCAGCAGCAGAGACCACACACTGACAAAGCAGAGGGAAAGCCGAGACTTATTACTGCTGCATTAGCAGCGGCAGACTAAAGAGCAGGCGAGTCGCAGAATCAAGGGTGCATTTAATCCAAATACTCCTAACGTGGCACGACATCACACAAGCCCACTGTATGGATGCTTAACCTTCAGCGCAGAGAGCTCCATTGTTTAGGGTTGAAATGTGATTCTGTCTAGGTACACATGGTCAAGTGATTCATCATGCAACCCGAATTCCCCTCTGCAAGCCTGCTGACGAGCAGAGAAAATGCCACTGGTATTTATGTCTTCAAGTCTTATTCATCTTGATATGTCTGTATCTGACACCAGCGCTGGGGGCCAGGTCTGAATTGTTAACCCTGGGTGCCATAAAGTCCTCCCCTCTCTGGGCCAGACAGCTACACACAAAAGCTGGCAACCAATTCAGTCACTGCTGGTGGAGTAAAAGCAAAGCGTACACAGCCACAACACAGTTCTCACACCAGTACTGAGGGGACAGGATCATCAGAATTCCCCAGGCATCAACAGAAACAACATGAAGGGCAGTGCAGTAGGACCATAGTAAAGTTTGTGGCGTATTTCGTGTGAAATTCACCTGGTGTGGCACTGGTGGGACCAAATGACATTGGGTGATGTTCTGCAGCTGGATTCCTTTGGAAACAAAAGGGAACCCTTGCAGAGATTAGAACTGACCTGCAGGATGCGAATAGGCACGCAGCCAGGGCTAAGATAAAAGGATTATTTTGGCAGATGTTCTATGCCTAGGCAACCCTCTATCTTAATGAGTAGCGCAGGAAAGGTCTGCTGGGAGACGTGAGAGGATAGTTAGAAAACATAGGTTGTAATTCCCAACCGCACGTGAATGAAAACTGAGGAGGACGCGAATGTTAATTCTATTACATTCCAAAAGTTATAGCTCCTCATCTGTCTCATTAAGCATTTGTCTCCTTCACTGACAAGTTTGGGAGTCCTTCAGTTCCGCTTTGAAATTTACATTTTAATTACATATCACCAAGAGGCATACAGATAGCCACTACATGAAGAGCAAGTACATAACAGCCCAGTGTATTACTCAGTATTCGTGCTGAAGTACACTGCAAAGCTCAGCATTTTTCTAGTTATTAGACACAATTTAGCTTATGATAGGCCTGACAATTCATAAAGTAGGTTGGAATCAGATGAGTTAGGTTAATAAACATCAGTGTGGTCAAAAACAGATTTCTTGTCTTCTGATCTCTTGTCTAAAAATATATGCAAGACTTGCTAATCTTGAGCAACAGCTAGCTAACACCAACTGGTAGGCATTCTCCTTTTGCTCGCATCCCTTAAGCTGAGTCCTTAAGGTTCCGGTTTTACACTTCTAGATACTGTGATCTGATCATTGTCCTACCAACACACAGCCCATTTTCTATTTCCTTTTTCAAATACACTATCAAACATTCAACTACTGGTAAAAAACAATTTCCTTTCATGTAATATTTAGAGGCTAGAGTAGAGAAGGTTTATACAGACTTACCATTATGGCCTTATAAAATGAGCACTTGGGGTGGAGAACTTTCCAGGCATTATAAGTTATAGCAAAATTAAAGACGGCATGTTGTTTGTTTACTAAGTGATAACAGCTGAAGCACAACCAAATGAAAAATACAGGTTAAAATCTCACTAACATGGAAACCTGTGTGCTGTGGGCCGTTTTACAATTATCATATTATAAGTCAACTTTTATATGTGCGTGTAAACAGCAAAAACATAGTTTATCAAGTGCAGCACACAATGATATTGTTTATGGTCCAGCTCAAAGTCAGTAGAAGATTTCTGAAGGGCACAGCCTTTGACTTTGCAGTTGAATTTCTAGCATCACTCTTCCTGTAATTCCACTGTAAGCCCAAACTGAAAATTTCAAATTCCCTTGATCGAACCGTCTGCCTCAGGACACCACAAGTTAAGATGATGAACTGTTCTCTAGTGAGTGGAGAGCAGTAAGTGCCAAGTACATTAGGCAGGTGTCAAACAGCTACATTTCATGTCCATGAACCTGCTTTCAGTCCATCCACATGCAGTTAATTTATGGAGCACAAACAGAAATTGCAAAGACCTTGTGAAGAATGCTTTAACAACTCCCTGTGGATAGTGCTGCTATATTTCCTGAGCTTGCAAACAAAGAGACTGACGTTAAGGCTAACGGGTGCTCCCAAAGCTCCAAGGACCAATAAACTTCCGTATTGAGTCGTCTGGGGGCATTTTCTTTGTGATGGAGCTCTCTGATTTCATTCACAAGCAGTAAATGCTCTGAGAATGGTAAGGAGATCCGAGCCTTTATTAGTATCTCCATATTTCAAAGAATGACCTCTGAGGATTTTTTAGGCTGTTTTGACAAAGATTTAGTTGATACAAAATTCAGTACAAACGTGCCAACACGTCATTCATTGACATTTTCATCAAAACTACACGCTGTGTATTCTAGATATTTCCTATTTTCTGTTTTATTTTAAAGACAGCAAAGGCTTTCTCTCCCAAAGCTTTCACCCGTTCTTTGGGTTTGAAAGGGCTGACAAAACTACAGTAGCTTAAGCTACTGTTAAAGTGAATAAAGGGAAATAGTACATATGATAATCCTCTGATTAATTTCATTATGATTACACAATAAAACTATCGTTCAAAGTTGCTTCATCGTAAAATGCTCAGTTCCAAAGAAAAATACCAAGTCATTACTGTTCACAGTGGTGGTGATAGGAACCAGTGGTCAGAATTGATTACTTCCAAAAACTTCCTTACATGACATGGTTGCAAATACACTGCCTGGTTCTTGAGACACAGCTTTCCTCAGTAAAAAAGTGCTTAGAAAAGATTTTGGTCTAAAATGCAGAGGTACATGCAGGGTGTTTTAAAGAAATCTAGAACCCAGAGAAAACTATTGGTTACCACTAGTTTATTCTCATCTATATTAGACAGTGCAACACTGGCTCCAATTACCATCACAGTAAAAACATTTAAACTGACACCCCACTCTGAATTTACAAACTCTCAATGACTGAATTACGTCAACATTTTCAAAAATAGGTGAAATTCCACTTATAGACAACAATGGTAGTTTTTTTGGTCAAAAACAGTGCAAGGCAGCTTAACTGGTTTTTCCAGTTACTAGAGGAGCCAACTTTCTTCAGTCTATTGCTTCCATATTATGAAAAAATCAATTTAATAAATATTTAAATTTGACTCGCCTGGGGAAGCACTGAAGCAATTCCATCCATTAATAGAGAAACTCCGTTTGTACCAAACGGCCGCATAATGAACAAATGAGAAGATAAAATCTATCAGTGTAATTATCTGTAAACGATAAAATAAAATAACTGAGGGACAAGTTTGTAGCTGACTAACTGCTCATAAGTGCAGCTGACAGCACTGGTTCCATTGAGTTTTAACATTTTTCGTTCCAGCCCTTAGATCCTACCTACCAATGCTAGCCGGGAAGCTGGGAAAGATTTGGACAGCAGCGAAATCAACATCAACATCCATGATTAAAGGCTTAGTTACCATGTATTGAGCTGCAATTGATCTTGCTATTCACCACTGCAGACATCTAAACGTTTCCCCATCTAATCAGCCCACAATTTATTGTCTAAAAAAATCAAAGTTTAGAGAGGAACACATTAAGGAGGGAAAAAGGCATCAATACTAAGCCAGAGCTGAAAAGTACAAGATTGAAGACTTTTCTTTTTGGGCATCTACTGCACTAAGACACAAAGCTTCTCCTTCTACAGTTGAACCCACACAATTGAGCGGCAAGGGCATTCATCGCTAAGTCTGTTATTCTGAAGGAGAAGGTAAACGAGAGAAAGGTTCTGAAGCGTGTTAAGCAATCACACATTTCTCTTCGAGACTTGGCAGCCTGTGCAGACTGCAAGCACACTGCTCTGCTGAATCTGAATGACTAATTTTCCTTTAGGCCGGATTTCTCTAGGCTGACTCATTGCTTAGAGGTGTTCATTAGGACACAGCTATATTTCAGGGCACCCTGAGGCTAGAGTGAATCACTCTGCTGGTCAATGAAATTTTGACAATTGTAGTGAGACTGGCCTGGCAAATATTTTAAAAGGCCTTCTACATGCTCCTTGTTCAGCAAAAGATCACATTTCCAAACTTCTTCCTCTAACCTCAGAAGTAGTCAATCAGACAAGACATGTTTGGGGTCTAAAGTGTACTTCTTTATCAATGGAGCTACAAGGCCAAAGGGTAAGTACACCCTCAAACATCTCTCAACCTGCTCGCAAACTGCATCAAGCTCTTTACTGAGGTTATTTCTTAATTTATTAAGCTATTTTATTATGTGGATTTACTGATGTGGCTTAGGACACAGTATTTCTTACTATGAAGTGTAAAAATAAAACAAAACTCGATTGTGTAGCCTAACACTGCAGGTAGCCATTTCAGCATCTGTTTTTACAAACCTCAGGAATCAGTTTTAATGACAAGTGTCATGAATCCTCTCCTCCTTATAACTGCTTTTAGGATACCAGTTCTAATCTACTCTGAAATGACACCTAGCCATGAAGCTTTAGATGTTGACTTCTAACTCCAGATCTAAACTAAAGAGACAAAATAAGGAACCCAAATGTGCTTAACTGTCTTCCTCTTTAATAATTCTACTACATAATGTCTGCAGTTCTATGTGAATGGCTGTGCTTCACAATGCTATGTGGAACTGATTATTTTAGCTAATTTAAATGGTAGTGACATCACAACCGTCATAAAAGTCATTTTTAAAAAGCGCTAAAACTGGTTTCCATGACCTTAGAAAAAAGCAATGAAAATTTTTTGAAGGCTTACCAATACCAAATACAATTTATGTAAGCTGTAAACAAACAAAAAATGTTTAGTATATGAAAGTGTCCGCAGGTCTGAAGTGTCAGAAACAGAGATAGAACTGATTTCACTCTCTTGTAAATTTCTACTTAATTCTCCCACCCTCACTACTATAACACACTCATGCCATGTAGAGTTATAGGCCTAAATCAAAAGCATAATTTTTCCAGGCTTTGTTTTCCAAGCCCTAAGCATCTACATGCCAGTGGTGTAAAAGTAATAAATGGCCTTTGCAATGCCCTGTACCTCTCTCCAGGGAGGCAGGGAAGATTAATTCCCATTCAGCAATCAAGAGCCCTTCACTTGTCCCTCTCCACTCACACCACTCAATATCAATTAAAACTGCATGTCTCCACTCACTCCCTCCTCCCTCACTTGATATTTCACTGCACCAGTCCAGAGATGGTAATCATCCTTCTTTATATGCAGCAATGAGGAAGGGAGATGAACCTGAATGATGCAGAGGCATATTTACTATGAGTATTCTATTTTTGGCGTAATAACAACAATCTGTGTTTCCGCGAAGTTAAAATGAGCCTTTTAGGTTCTAAAGGGCCACTAGAATCCATTGACGTAAACGTTTGAGGACACTAGTCTCAAAGAGTTTCCTACGTAAGCCTTGAGGGAAAGACGGTTCTTTTTGATAAAACAATAAAATAAAATAACTACAGTTCTTTTGAACCCCAGGTCAAATTACATGTTTTGTTGATTTTCCAAGTGAAAATGAGAAGACTTCCTCCAGAGAAAACAAAATTAAACATAGCATTTTTTTGCTCATTTTAGTGCGCAATTTTTATGTATTTAGTCAGTTTATTATATTTGAGAGAGTAAAGCATGACATATACATGTACTGGAACTGTTGCGAATGTCACATTTTCTGTTGAATTGTTTATTCAATATGTTAAATTCAGTAAATAAGCAGTAATTGTACGTTATAGTGTGCAGCAATTATTAACTGAGAATTTTAACAAAATTGTCGTGAAGATGAAGTTCTGTCTTTGACAATTTCTATAAACTGCTTAATTTCGAAATACAGTAACACCCTGCTTTTTGCGGGGGTTACGTTCCATGAGCACCCGCGTGTAGTGGAAAAACCGTTGTGATGTGTTGTGATGTGGTTTAAAAAATGCCTAATAATGCCTATTTTTATAGTGCAAACCCTAAAAATGCCCCAAAATATGCTCCCAAAACATGTAAAGATAAACCCGTATTCGTACTGTACAGTTTACACTGAACTCCTGCAGTGCTTGAATATAAAATACTGATGTTCCCCCTGTACTGACCACACTGTAATTAATGCACAGGCATATTTTTTTGGTATAAGCAGGTAAATGCAGTAATAAATTAATTTAATTTACAGTAATAAAAATATAGGGCTTTAAGAAGAACAAAATGAAAAACACGAACACTTGAGATGTGCCACGGGGGAAATTTTGGACTCCAGCATCACAGGGCAGCAGCCAATCAGCAGCAAGGAGAAATAAATAACGTTCTCAGATTGGCCACTTTCAAACCTCCTACCTCTGAGTGCAGCTGACTGTGACATCTAGGCCTTGTGCGCCATGCTCCCTCGTCCTCGTGTTGCTTGTTTATGTGGTGCACAAGGCCCAGACGTCACAGTCAGCTGTACTCAGAGGCGGGAGGTTGGAAAATCCTCGATGGACTGAAACCGCAACTGCTGATCCGTGTGAAAGTGCGGGGGTTACTGTATTTATCAATTACTTCTGTGATTTTTTTATGAGACAAACCAATACATTTTCCTCCATTTGCCTTATAATCATATAACAGCTTGGTCTGTACATTCACATAAATGGTCAGCGGGAATAAAAATATTTTTTTTAATGGTAGGCTATGGCCTTTTTAACTGTAGTGTGTGGGTGGGTTGAGGGAGTCATCAAAATTGTTTTAACTGGGAAATGGGCGAGGTCACAGCAGAATGGCAGGGCCAACAGCAAGTGGTCACCAAGGCTAAAACTCAAGGCAGCTTCCCCAGAGGAGCTGTACTGAACTGCACCCTGCTTAGCATTTTTCATCCAACACAGACATGGCCATGGTCTCTTCCACAGGGCATTATGGGTGACCGGAGATGCACACAAGAGGGCTCGAGCCTGTCCTGCTGCCAGCTGTGAGTAATGACTAAGACCACAGAGGATCACAGGAGAAACAGGCTGGACTGCAAAAGGCTCATAAAAAGGGGGAAAGGGGAAGTAAAAGGTAATTGACATCCAACATCTGCTGGCACCAGCAGGAAAGTAAAATGTAAGTACCGAAGAGCTTTGTTGAGAGGGAAAAATACATGAACCTTGATGAAGTTTAGATTTAATATGTTGACTTTCTAGTTTCAGATGCTTATAACAGTTATGAAAGAAAAAAAACAGATAGGTTCAACAGTACTATGATACGATTTGACCTGAACCAAAACTAACGATGGCAAAGAAAGGACAGAGATATTTCCTACAATACAGAGGAAACTGTCCTCCCAGCCAGGGATCTACTTTTTTGCCAATAAACTGTACTGACTCAGCAGATGATTATCAGGGCTCCTCCAGCAAAAATTAACAGCTTAAAATGTTTTAGTAATCTATTTACTTCAGCACCGGTGACTAATGTTTCAATAATAAATATTCCCCCTAAAATGCCTTAATCAATTCTAAAACACAAGGAACAAAACAATAGACAAGCGAGCACCTGTTGATAATGAGAAAGTTCCTGGGCTAGCACTGTGAAAAGCAATCCAGAGTCTATTGTCTTGCCGGTGGACAGGAACAACCTATTCGAGCAGAATAAAGAAATTCAGCTCTGGCCAACCGCCCTCCACCAATGCATCTTTCAAGACTGTTCATAGTAGAAACACATATAACCAAAAAAGCCTCAGGACAATGGTAATGTTGTACTTGCAAAACATGAGATGGTTCACATGAGTTCAATTTGCTCTTGAAGGGCATTGCTATAGATGACAAAAACCAAAGTTTTATACAAATGACTTAGTATAGTTTCAGATGGATAATGAAATCCAGAGGCACTCAAAAGAAACAACAGGAGGAAATGCAAATGCATGCCACCACAGATTATTTGTTTCTGTAATCCGTAAATCTTGAATTTCTTTATTAACTCAAGTATTCATAGACACCAACAGTCAATGTCTTATTAATACTTTTACTAATCCTAGTCTTGGACTAAAAAGAATTTCCTGGGGGAATTCTCCATTGACACTGCAATGTAGTCCAAGACTAAGATTAATCCATCTAGGACACGGGATTTAGAAGTTCCGGGAACAGAAAGATCACTGATCTGCACATCTATCTGCACATCTATCAATCTACCAGAGATTGGCAAAATTTGGTGGCATGTTGGTGTGGCATTTAGTTTTGCATTTACTTTGGTTGGATTCATTTGCAACTACAAAAAAAACCCTATATATTACACATGAGGGTCATCAAGGACTGGTCAAATAATTGGCATGGATACAAGAACACTGTTACTTGCATGTTACATCCAAAAAAACAAACTTTACTTTCATTAGCCTAACACTGTATAAACTGCTAATTAATCCCTGCACATACAATGTATACCCATTATATGTAAATCACTATCAAAGCAATTAAAATATACCTTACCTCACTACTGCTTCTCTATTGAATGGTTTGTCAGTTTGAATTTAATAAGTCAGGTAACTAATGCCTGGCCAAGATAACTCTGATACCCAAGTGCCAAAATCAATATTGCTTCACTACTATTTATTGCTTGTCTGCCATTTTTAGCAGTGGATTGTGCTGCTAAAAAGATATGGGTGCCTAAAAAGTGTCAAATGTTAAAACATTTAGATCATGCAGACTATCTAACATGGATGAGAGGAAAACATGCTCTGATGCTGAACTCTGGAGTGTAACATCTTAAAACTGTTTTCATGAGCAGTAAACTGAACCAGTTATTTGGAAGCCTTATTTTAGAGTAGACTGTGACGCAGGATTTTATTCCAGACCACATTTGTTTAGTGTGCCAGTGGAGAGCTCACAACAGTCAATACAGATTGGATTAAAGAAAAAAAATTATTTGGACCGCACCAAACAAGTTAGGTGTCAAAAAGGAGCCAAAGGGATCTTCTGCGTTGATGCCAGAGAAGAACCCCATTTGCTGCCTCAGTAAATTTAGTAGGTGGTTCTTCAAAGAAGCATTTTGTGAATATGTAAAGTGTGAATCACCTTTCAAAATATTCAAGAATGTTCAAAAACACCAATTTGAAATAAAATCGGAATTCTTAAATTCCTAAAGAACCACCCATTGAAAGGTTTATCAGGGAACCTGAAGTGGTCTTTCTGTGGAACTGCTTAAGAAACCCTTTTGGCATCTTAATTTTTGAGCGTTTTAGCAAGCTCCTCTAGTAGAAGTGAGCTTAAGAAATTCTCTTAGAAGCAATAAAATGGAATCTTCTATACTCTAGATAGAGGAACTAGCGACAGAAAATTAATCTGGCAAGAGCTACTCTTCCCCCAAGGTTATAGTAACCTCCCAATGACAGAGGACAAATCAATTTTTTACAGCATTAACAGGTTGGTATGCAATAAGAGTACGCATGCTAATTAGATATCCAGTATATATCTATAATTGGTCCTTACATTCATTGACATGCATACATAAGATAAATATTTGATTATGCATTAATGCTGCATGAAGTCAGTACTCCTCCGAGACCAAGTTTTAAATGTTGCCTGAACCCTTATGGCAATGACAGCCACTTTATCCCCCGGTTCTTGTTCCCCAAAAGGTCTAAAGGCTGGCAATCCATCCAAGACAGCTGCACCGCCTGTGTCAGTGGTGCAGTCAAGAAACGAAGCGCTGTTGCAGCAGCCATTTTAAATCATTAGCCTGCATGGCACTAAGGGCTGCCATTGTGACATGCTGAATCAATCACAAGCAGAGGCAAAGCAGGGAGGGGAACCAGAGCCGGATGAACAGGCGGGCAAACCATGGAGCCATGGGGCTTTTTGCATGAGGCTCAATTTTTACATTCATGTTCTATGTTTACATTTCCATGTGTACACACGGGAGCCCTGATTTAATACTATTGTACTTTGAGTGGTGACCAAAGACGAGCTTTTATTTTGGTTGCTGCGCCCAGTGAGTGACGGTCCAATCACGCCTGAGATGGGCTGTCAGGTATGTCAAGCTGAAGGATGAGAGGAAATGGAGGCTGAGACACGGACTGGGACTCGCAAGTGATGGCTCGGACCAAGGCTCCACTGCAGCCCGTCGTTAGGGAAAAGTGGTAAAAATAACTAACTAAAAACGTGCTCCTTCAACAAAAAAAAAAAATTGTAAATTGGCCACAGTGGCAAAGACCAATTAAGCAGAAAAACGGGGATGCATGAGGAGGAGAGAACAAGACTTCTGGATGCTGATGGGGAAATACATCATCACTTAATATATGAGGGGCAAAGACGATTCTGTCCATAGCAGCACTTCTTTAACATGTTTTGCTTTTTTAAGCCATCAATTTTTGTCCATTTAGCAATTTGTTAGGCAAATTTAGAAAACATGGGTTAACTAAACATATATTAGATGAATACCACAGAGGTGTATGTTCTAAGCTATTTTTTTATTCTGAAAATTCTGTAAGAGAGGACAATACATTGTAAAGGTATTTATCATGCACGTCTTACCTACAGGAAGAACAAATTAATACATCTTAAAAAAAAAAAAAAGAATCTTACCAATCCATCTCATGAGTGAGGTAAGGATCTGAAGATATTTGGTCTTCTGTGCATTGAAGAATGCGAAAGGTCCTAACAGCAATGTGAAGATTGCCTGAAACAACAAAGATCGCATGAACACCAAAGCTACTTCCATTTTTGGTACACTTGGTATACCTCCTGTAGCATGTAGCCTGTGGCATGTCATTCAAAATACAAAGTTACAAAATTAATGAAAAATGGCTTTTTGATGGATTTATAATATAAAACACAGCCATTATGCATAACCAGCAGTATTGTATCAGCATACTGGACATCTCCACAAGCACGGTTTGGTATAACAACTACTTTAACCTAGACTAGTTTGGATGAAGTTAGGCCATCACTCAACCCAATGAGGAAACCATTCAGTATGTATTTAAAGAAAAACTCCTGTAATAACTAATTCTTGATGAAATGCAAAATATAACTCATTATATTACTGTATTCGAAAATATACTTTAGGCCAAATGTTGTGAACATTTCTCACTTTTTTATGCAGGAATTCACCTGTTCACTATACACATCGACGTTTTCAAGCCAACAGGTACATGGTGTGTTATGCCACATTATCAGTAATAAGGTTTATCACATATGTTGCAAACAAGCTTGGCAGAAACTTCCAGAAACTTGACAAGAGCAGTTTCAGGCCTGCCAGAAGGAGAGAGGAGTGGGTGACTGAGCAGGTGAGAAAGAGAGTAAAAGGAAGATCGAGTAAGACAGAGACAGAGTAAGAGAGAGAGGGCAAGAGCTTGATTGTGATTGGAGGAGGGGAGTGGCGATGGGGGGGGGGGGTGATACAATGGCTAAGGCCATGTGGTGTTGGGCTGGTAGTGAGGGAAGCAGGAATGGCGTGACACTGGCACCAATGGCATAACACCTGTGCCAGGGAAGCAGGACAGGAAGGAAGGCTGGCGTAGCAGAGAAGGAGAGGAGGAGAGCAAGGGGGCCAGACAGAGAGGGCAGGAGGGATAGAGTCATGCAGGGAAGGGTGACTCAGATCTGGAACATGGAGGAAGAGAGAGGGGGGGAGGTGGAGAGGAGACAGAGAGAGAGATAGGCAATATATGCAATATGCATGTCTTCTTAAACAGTCTCTCACCCTCTTATTTTTGATAGGTGTTACTACTACCCAGGCTTTCATAAAGCCCAGCAAAGAGCTTAATACATCTTTAAAGCTTTGGTAGGAGGAAGAAAAGAAAACACCTCAGTGACTCCTCAGTGACACCATTTATGATTGCCAGCTTGGACTCAATGCATTTATTCATTTAATACAAAATGCAGGTCTTTCTGAGCTCTTCATTCCTTGCTGTAGCCAGTGCCTGTTTTCATATGCGGTTTCTTTTCAGGGAAAAGCTTACGTTTCAGGTTATATGTAAATACAGCTACAATGAAAAGCAAATGTTGTTTGTGAGTGGGAAATTGTGCCCTCTCCAGGCCAGAAGATTACTCTGCTGCTGTGAAGCGGTGTTCGTGATGGATATGTGCATTTCACCTTTGAAGATAATACCATTCCTAAAAAGATTGTGCCTCAATATTACACAACAGTCCCGGAATCACAGAGGCCACAACAACAGAACAGCTGAATGGACCACCACAAGAGGCCAGTGAGAGGTGAGGAACTGTAAATGTGACCAGTCAGATGAAGGAACTGAGTCGGAGTCCTTATCAATGTATTCCTAAATCTAAAAGTAAAGCCGAAGAGAGGCCTGAACACAGTTACAGAAAAAAACTAATCGGCAGATGAGAATCAGATGCGTGTTCAGTAGTGTAAGAGTGAAAGATCGGTAGACTGAAGCATTGTTTACTCAAGTTTAGCCTCCACTAACACTGCATGACCTAGAAAGTACTCCGGTGTCTACAATCTCCCTGTCTCTAGAGCTGCAGAATCAGTATGGTGTATCTACATGTGACCCTCCTACACCAGAAGGCTCATTCTTAATGAGATCCCAAAACACTCACAAGCTCCTAAGGACAGGGGCTGTGGCCACAGCTGTGAGGACTTTTGCGTTTCCACATTACAAAAGTAATACAAGATCTGTATACTTAGAATTTGATTAATAAATACTGGGTGCAAATACTCATTTTTTCCATCCGAAATAGATAACTGATCTTTAAATATCTGTGTTCAGATATCATCTGTTCGAATACTGATTCGAACTCTTGTCTAACCTAACTATTCAATGCTTAAAGATCCTGATATTTTACCGCCTACTTTGACACAGGCCTCAGTAGTTGTACTTTTTAAAAAGGATAAGGACCCACTTTCCTGCAAATCCTATAGACCTCTGTCGTTGCTTAGCGCAAATGTTAAGATATTGGCTAAAATTTTGGCATTGCGGCTAGAGGTAAAGCCTCGTGTTATATCTGAGGATCAAAATGGATTCATAAAGGGGCGGAAGCTGTCCTCCAATCTCCGTATGCTCTTTGATATAATTTATTCAAAACCACCTCCTGATGAATCAGAAACAGTGATCTCATTGGACGCAGAGAAAGCCTTTGATAGAGTTGAGTGGCAGTATCTATTCACAGTCCTCCACAGGTTCGGTTTTGGAGACCGTTTCATCTCTTGGATCCGTCTCCTTTATACATCTCCTCTGACTAGTGTCCACAACAATGATGTTCAATCCACTTATTTTCCCTTAAGTCGAGGTACGCGTCAGGGTTGTCCACTTTCACCTTTACTTTTTGCTATTGCTATTGAGCCCCTCTCTATTGCATTCAAAACAGCATCCTTGTTCAAGGGTATCATCAGGAATCATAAAGCATATAAGGTTTCTTTGTATGCCGATGATCTTTTATTATATGTGAGGGATCCAGCTTTATCAGTCCCGGCCATTCTTCACATTCTGAATAACTTTAGTTCATTTTCTGGATATAAACTTAATCTGCGTAAGAGTGTATGCTTTCCAGTTACTAAAATCACTCAAGTTGTCCACACAGATTTTCCCTTTCAAATTAGTCATACGGGGTTTAAATACTTAGGCATTCACGTTACACGTACATTTTCCGATCTATTCCAAGTCAATTTTACTCCACTAATTTCAAAGATCAAATCAGATATTAGACGGTGGAACAGTCTCCCCCTTTCGTCGGTAGGTAGGATTAACGTGGTCAAAATGAACATTTTACCTAAATTTCCCCTTTTTTTTGGCCCAATTACTTTTTTGCTTCTATTGACAAACTAGTAACACCTTTCTTATGGGGGGCAAAGCTCCCAGAATTCAGGCAGGGTGGGAGGCAGGGTAGGAGGCAGGGTGGGAGGCAGGGTAGGAGGCAGGGTGGGTTGTAGGGTGGGATGTTTCCCCCCTTTTTTTTTAAAATTAATTTATATGTCTTATTTTATGATTACATTAATAAATGAAAAAAATGTGATATGTGCTGTGGACCGTCACTTGGTATATATTTTTTCCTAATAAACAAAGTTGGGGAAAAAAAAAAAAGATCCTGATATTTATGCTATTAAAGATGTGAAATGTTTTATCTTTGTTAAAGCAGCGTAAAAGGTCACAAAACATACTACGCTTGAGTGGCATTTTTTGACAGAATTATATTAATATTTTAGATAATGTATTCTTATTAACATTTTAGATAGACCCATATTATACAAAAAGCAAAGTGGCTTCCTTAGGCCCAACAAAAGCAGGGTTAAAAGATGCTTCATGTTCAAATTTTCCCAAGCAATTTATCTCATAAGGCCCATACAATGAGACACTACTTGAATTTGGTAAATATTAGTCATTCATGCAGTCAGTAGTAGCTGCTTAGCAGTGGATTCTACGCCAGAACAAAAGTTCACTGTAGACTATGTTAGAGAAGATAGAAGCACAGATATCAGACTCAACTGCTAATGGCTAAACTTATGTTTTTTTACATTTTCAAAACTGATGCACATTATTTTGCTTTTTGTTTGTGTCCACAAAGCTCAAACCCAGTGTGAAAAGGTCTTAAAATTTTGTCGCATCCTTCTGGTGCAAGTAATATTAGTGAAAATAATATTTGTTTTAATGTATCACTATTTGCTTGTCGTCTCAATATCATGCTAAAACTTATAGAATCAAAAGTATCTATCCCCCTCCCCCCATATGGATCAAAAATTACTATTCTTTCTTTCGAAACATTTAGAGTAATTATACGTTACATTTCAAACCCCTTCTAAAGAGATCTAAGTGAATGACCGTTCATTATGGAGGAAGCCCTCAGGACACCACACAATGAGAGCGTTTACTAAAGAGATAAGCATGAAAGCCCATGATCAAAATGAAGTCCATGTACTGTATTTTAATTAAATCTAAGAAACATCTGTCCCGAGAGGCTACCCTGGTCTGTACTTGGAAAAAGGTTACATCAGGGATTTTCGAAGGTTGTAAACTCATGACCTCATATTGATTAAGTGGGAGTCTGTTATTTCAGCAATGCTGCAGATTCTGTGAGGTACTATTGGTTATATGAACTTGCTGCTTGTTTCTTGCTGATGCATCTTTTTGAAGCGTGAGGGCAATTAAGATATGTACCCAGCTCTACTCTAGCATTCAGAGACCATATTAGGCCAAAATTACTTAACACAATGATGAAATAATCTACCTAGGAAAAATAACATTTTATGACAATCAAAATGCTACAATACACTCAGTGTGCGAACTATACCACGGTCTCCGGGGGAGCCGGGTGGGGGAGGCAAAGTTTTAATGCTGATTCGTTGCACATGGGTGATGCCATTTATAGGTCTGCACAATATTTACATGAAATGCCCCAATGGATCAGGTTCATTTCATTTTAACAAATTTCCTGAGCATATGCACATATATCATATATAGCACTAGCACTAACATTAGCTCCCTCTCTCGGTTCGGTAGTAACAGTCCCAACGTCCGATGTGCTACCACCAGCTGACGGTTGGTCTTCTTGATCAGCTTGTTTTGTCTTCTTTTTAAAGAAATAGCCCAGCGTGCGTTGTTGCGTTCTTCTTTTCGACATGTCAGCAACAATGCCTTGTAAACATGTATTGCTAACTAAACGAGCGCGTGTAAGTGGGGGGGTAGTGGGTGGGGCTGCAAGCAGGCTACGTTTTTTCATGAGTAATAAGCTCTAAATATAATTTTATTTTACTTATTTTAAACCTGTGAGAAAACCCATGCCCAAAATGGCATTTATTTGGTCATCATACCAATATTTTAGAGCTCCCTCAAAATTTCACAAATCATGTTTCCAGGGGAGCTCATGTCACCACTAGGGGAGCTATAGCTCCCCCTTCTCCCCCCGTACTTCGCACCTCTGTATACACTGAAAACTAAATATCATGTGATTCCTCAGTTCCTCATCCTCAAAAGATCTCAAAGTGACTGGACTGACTGATTCTCTGCACCACTACAATACTGCTTCCAGATTGAGCAGGTCAGAAGACTTGTTTCACAGTGACAAAAATAGCAAAAAAAAAAACCAGCTTATATTAAATCTACTAACTTTAAGATTCCTCACGGTTTTGTTGTATGCCTGTGTCCACATTGTTCAAGAGATGCTAGTCTTTGACTACAGTGATAAAACACATAATTCTCTTCTTGAATGCTGGCAAAGTTTCTTTCTACTCACCATGTGGTGGCACAGAATGTCAGACTGTAATCCAACAAAGAACCAGCAGACAGGGATTTTATTCCCAATCCACACTGTCCCATGATCCCAAACCATTTGACTAATCTTTGATGGCAACAGATTTTAACTGGGAACCCCAAGAGAAAGCACACTCTCTACAACTCCATCAGCTAATAGGGCTAAAAGATAAAGACTAATACAATAAAACAATACTAAAACAATAAACAGTTAGAGTAGTTTAGACTCTTCATAATTCTGACAATTAGCCACAATAAAGATAGCAAAAGTGAAGGCATGAAATAGTAAACCTTTGCAATCGATCAAGCTTAATAGAAAACAGCTTCTAACTGAGGAGACAAGCATGCCTTAATGAAAGGCAAATTGAGATCGACACTGAGACGGACGACACAAGTGGTAAAGAATGACCATTAGTGAAAGAAGCTGCAGATAATGGGATTTCCATCATTATCAATGTCACAGTTGTTAGCAGGGCTCTGAACCTGTTCAATGAAACAGTTCCTGAACAAAAATCTTCATTTGCAAGTTTTGTTATTGGTTAAAAATATATTTTTAGATTAAATTCAGGCCCACAGTCACTGATTATCATAAGTCTGTCTGAACAAATGTTAATTTGCGCGGCAGCCTAGTGGTTAGGGCGTTGGCCCTGCAATCAGAAGGTTGTGGGTTTGAATCCCAACTGCTAGTGTCACCACTGAGGTACCCTAGAGCAAGGTACCATCCCAACACACTGCTCCCTCTGCGCCCCTCATTGGTGACAGCCCACTGCTTCCCTCGGTGAATGGGTTAAATGTATAGAAAGAATTTCATTTTTCACATAGTGTGCTGTGCATGAGGCCACTTTACTTTAATAACTGACTGTACACCTGCTGCCTAATGAATCATCCTTGTCATGTTCCACTGTAGCAATATAATCAATCTTATTCCCTATATCCCTCAGTGTGTCTTGTGTGCTCATTTGATGCATCATTGTATGTATAATGTACAGTATATTGAGGGTATACTGCAAATAAGTAAAGAAGACAACTAGCTGCATTATCACTTCCAAGGTAAACTGTACTAATTAAAGAAACAGTTTTTTAATAAACAGCTCTGGAAAAAACTAAGAGACAACAACAAAATGTTCAGTTTCTCAGGTTTTATCTTTCATAGATGCATGTATTGAACGGAACAGCGTTGTCTTTCTCCTAATTCCCAAATAAAAGCATTGTTCTTTAAAGCATAATTTTAAAGGAAATGACAATACATCATAATAAGAGAAATGACGCAGTGTTTACAGAACTTGAAACATTCAAAGAAAAATCTCTTGTTCACTCTTAGTAGTGTTTTACCATCCAACTGGTCACATTACAAAAGGAGTGTTGATTACATCAGTGTTTTTTGTACTTTTCTTCATGAAATAAGATCAGAATGAGGTGCGTGTGTAGGAATTTAACAGACACTGGCATAGAATGGCTGTCAGTTGCTGATTTAAAAATAAATTGCAGTGGTCTCATTTTTTCCCCCCAGAGCTGTATATGTTACTATGAAGAGCAATGATACGCTGATCGCCAGCATAACACCCTCCAGGATATATTCTAGGCTACCTGCAGAATTTACACATCTGCTGGTTCTAACAGCTTTCCTAGTTTATAAATATGCTGTCCTACTGGCTGTGTAAAAGAAATTATTAATCTATTTGTGTGTTTTGGTTTTGCTTTGAGAACTTTTGTTCTGTGCTGTGCACCCTGGTTGCTGGAACTCTACTGTGACAGATGAGGGTAGAGGGAGGCATGAAGGCATGGAAGTTGGAGAGTGACAACTAGAGTGTGGCATGTGTCAAAAGAGGGAAAAGAAAAAAAGAAACTCTGCCTACAGCTGATCCACTTGGGACCTGGCAGGACAGTCACTTCATCTGTCACTGCTAAAGACAAATGTTACTCAATTATATCTGTTTACTAGAAGATATGTAACCATTTGTACTACTCGGTAAAGAAATAACCTATTTCACTTAGACTTTCATCTAAGTTGTTTGAGTTATATAAAAACAAGGTGGTCACTACAATAAAAAAGAAAGGAATGGATAGGCAGAAAAAGTCCAGAAAGAAAAAGAAAATTAAAATAAGTAAAGTAGGGAAGAGCGCAAACCTGAGGGCAGCACTGTGCTTGTGCGCTAAGATGAAAGTGAGCCTGCTTAAAGCATCATTAACCTTCTGAACACTCTCATGTCAGTGGCCATAATTAAAAATTAACAAATAAAGCGATGTCCTCCCTCTTCCTCTTCCTTAGAGGAAAAAAGAGCAATTAAAACCAGAGATGCATGGAAATATTGGCCATCAAAAGAATAAATTGGCTGAATAATTGAACAAAGCTATGTATTTTTTTTAACTTTACAACACATTTTAATTGTAATAAAAAAATGAATGAAATAGGCACATAAAACATTTGCTTTCCACAATGCTGAAATTCAAGATTTCTGATGTACTGTTTTACTTTACTTAATGCAGCAGTTACATTTGGTGCCACCAGGCCTCATAGAACTTGCGCTAGTGTGTCAGTGTTGGTTGTAGTTGTTTGTTGGAAAAAAGTCTTATCAGTACAAATTATAACAAGAGTCTCAAAAGTCTATCAGTGATATCTATCAGTGACTGACCTGAAGCCATTTCTTTATTCAAAGTTTGAGCCTTGCGGTTAGCCTCCCTTTGGTCCATAAACCCAAAGACCAGAATATTAGCAAAGGACATTACTACCTGCATTAAGGACATTTCACAGAGAAATTCTCTAGTTCGGATGGACCTTATAACCAAATTTTCTATTTAGCATCTGGATAGTAAACAAATAGGTGTTCAACTGTTCCAGCAACAAAATACTTTACTGTTATACATGAAAACAAATTGTTACTCAATTGTTTGGGTTGGTTTAATGATTTATATTGTGTATTTTAGGCACATGGTTACCCGACCTACTAATCAATAAATCAAGAGCTTTGCTTGAACTTCTCCCGTTAAAGGCTCTGCTTTGTTTATTTATTTATTTATTTATTTGTGTGTTGCTCTATTTGAGCAAGGAAACATTGCGTGCCAGTATCCCGATATTCTGCATGGTTCTACAAGTGTATTTGAATAACCATGGCCATTCCTAATATCCACAGGATAGTGGTCTGAGTCTTTCAGTCAGTTCAGCTTATTCCCAGCATCGACAACAATTTGATTGATGCTGCAAGTTGTTTTTGTTCCCTTCAGTGAAATTCTCCTTCAAGGAAAGGTGTTCTATAAAGTCATTGAGGTGGATCAAATATTGGACAGGTCACTGGCTCTGTCAGTGTGTGAGTCAGTCTGACAGGAAGTTCATGTGTATGCTGACTGGTATGGCCTGACAACCTCCTGCTGGACCTCAACGTGTAGTGAAACATGAAGTACCAGAGAGAAGGAATGTTTTTCTTTGTTCTCATGCATTGATCTTTGCCTACAATGTCAGATAATCTAAAGCACGTTTGCATGATGCAACACATGAGCCAACAGAAAGTAAAACAGCCGCAGTGGTCATTATCAAAGATGTTTCTAATCACACTAGTGAAAGAAAAAAAATGAATGCATTATGAATGCAACACATGGTTAATTCAAGAATGGTTCTCCTCACTAATTAGACACTGTGGTTATACATTTAAGAACATTATTTTTTGGAAAAAAATTAAAATTATGCTCTTTTGTATTAAATTATGCAGTTTTGTATTAAAGCTTGTTTTTTTTTCCAATGACCTTCAAAGCCTGTATGGAAGTTTATCACCTGGTTATCAGGACTAGCTGAAGGATCCTCATCAAAGAAGTAAAGCAGAAGTTTTTTTGACAAACAAAAAAGCTAAAATTATAAGGAAAAGCAGTTAAGGTGTGGTAATACAGTGCTGCCTTAATATCAGTGCTGGGACTTATGTAGTCTTGTGTTGTTTCTGTTTTTGTTCTTGTGTCCTGGGGGAATGTTATTTTGTTTCACTGTGTACTCTGTATGTGGCTGAAATGACAATAAACCTACTTGACTTGTACTGAGAGAATAGTCCATGTAGCTTTGCATCACAATAAGTACAAAAATAGCATTAATAAATGGGGAAATTGTTGTTAGTTTATGATCTAAATTATGAATATCTGCAATGTGCATGAAGCCCATTGTTGAACTAAGAATATCAAAATGCATTTCTATCTTAATTCATTAGATTGCACAGTTTCTTTCCAGTGAGACCAAGGTGTCAATCATTGGAGGTACTAGATAGTGAAATGGATTAAAGGTTTGGTCTGCACGTAGGAGAACAGAATTAACAAAATCGCTCTGAATAAAAACATTGCTTAAATGGGTCAGGGTAAAGCCTGTTCACAGTGTTGCCTTGTCTATTTAAAACACATGTTCTGAATGTGTAAATGAAAGGACAGTTTTGGTAATGTGTTCATATTCCTTGAATGTTGATTTGTCTTCACAATTCTTTTTTAGTTGAATAAGAAACACTTTGTTTCAAATTTCATTCAAAAAAGTCTTCAGAAATAAATCCTTAGAAATAATCAGCTGACAAAGTGTGTTACATTGGAATACACAGTAGATCACAAATATTTAGGGCCCATATCTTCCCTTTCCCCCTGATGTGGATGTGTACATGTAATTTCCCAATACAGCCATACTTTAGTTTTGTAAGACTAACTTCTCTTTACCATTAGAATTAAACAGACCGTTTGTCTTATTATTCCAGGCTTAAACACCTCTTATAGCGTCATCATAAATGGGCTGTGCTAAACTGCTGTAGGCCGAATAACCAGATTTATGTAATAATAATAATAATAATAATACATTTTATTCATAGCCGCCTTTCTAGCACCATGTGTGTTGGTTTTTGGGGAAATCACAAAAATAGTACATTCATAGTACATTCCCAAAGGGTAGTTTTTGTGGCTTAATTTCCTTGGATAAACCATATGGACAGTGGACTTAATAGAATATTTACAATTTTAACATACTTTAAAAAGTGAGAACTATTAATCTTTTAAATGTTACAACAGAAACGTATCATGATCTCATTTGGGATCGGCAGAAATTCCCACCCCAGATTAGTACACACAACAAAATTAAGTTAAACTTTTAGCAACGTGACTTTCCCCAGTACTAAGCATGTTTCATAATCAGGGAAGATGTAATAAAATTTGCTGAGAGTAAAAGCAGTACTGTGACTCGGGAGGTGGATGGTAATTTAGTGACCTTTGTCTCTCCATGAGACATTTTTATACAGGCTTTTACTGTTAATTAGCAATATGACCCTAGAGACAGTCATCTCTCAGCTCAATTAAAGCAAAAACTAGATGAGGAAGGCTGGTGGGCCACATTCATCTATTCCATTTCTTTGCCTGCAAGAACACATTTACTTACAACCGGTGAGCACATTACAGAAACAGTTTATTACATGGGTGCATTTTTATAAAGTACAATTATTCATTTTTCCACAAGAACTTGCATAAATGCCTTGAGCCTAACTATTAGACATGAGAAATAAGCTATTAGCTGGTAAACAGCCTCTATTCTAGTGAAGGACAATGTACTAGAAATGCAAAAATACAAGGGCATACAAACCTGTAGCCCCACCAGCCCTTTGCACTTGACACCCCCAGTGTAAACAGTTCCTCCACACACCTATATATTCAGTTTATCAGAATCGCACCAAACTAACAATGGTGAAATTTGATATAATGATGCACTGAAGGAAATAATTGTGAGATTTACAATATTTCCATGCACCACTTACAGAAGCTGAATTATTACACAAAATATGACAATTTTGATTCAGGAAACAAAACAGTGACTCAGAGAAAGGAAAGCCACACCACCTGCTCAGATGTACCAGCACCGATTTAAAGCATTCTTAGAAAGCAAGGAAGAAAAAAATGTGATAAAGCTACATTTGGAAAATGCGGGCCAGCATGGGCAGTAAAGCACAGCTGGTCACTTGGCGCAAGTGACTCATGCACTGCTGGGGATCTGAGTCACCTGAAGCTCAAGTACATGTATACAAACCTGGAGTCACTATTTATAATTGCAGCAGAACCAAGAAGTCACTGTGGAAGAGCTTGTGCTGCATTAGACCGCCATTCACGGGCCAGCTGCTGCCCCTTAAAGGCCCTCCATAAAAAAAATACATCGATACATTTTTAAGAATTGTTCCTCCATTAAGAGTAATTTACTGCATGATTACACCAGTAACTGCACCGTTAGTCAAAGCTATGTCCACTGCACAGGCTCCAATACAGGAGGCATCACTGTAATGACTTTGTGGTTTCGCTTCAAGTTTACAATGGTTCTCTTCAGCTTAAGTCTAATGTGTTGCTGTCAGCAGAAGTGTGACTTTCTGACATCCTAATATCACCTTATACTTCCTTAACAACTGTTAAATGTAACTGAAGTGAGGATGCACTTTTCTACAGTTCTTTGGTTTTACCATAGTATAAAATGTAGATAGATTTCATTGCTCATTTATAGTCATTAACAGTAAAGCAAAGGAATCTTTGAAGTAATGCATAAAATACAGATAGAGCTTTTACAATATTCATCTTATCGAAAGCCATAGATAGAGGACATAAAAACAGATATATTACAAGGTCATTCCGACAACTACAGAACAAGAATAAACATCTCTGCGTAAAATGCTGAGTGACTGTTATAGTCGTTATTGTATCTCTGATGGCTGTAAGCTTGGGTGGTGCTAGGTGGACGTTGTTGCATCCCATGTTGTTGACTAGGTGCTGGTAGTGTATTTGCATCATTCTGATATAACTGGGGAACTTTTATCCATCATCCATAAAGAAACCATAAGTATCCATCAATCAGTCGATGGCTGACGTGAATAACATTTGATTGATTTATTACAATGGAACCTGTCAAGGGATTGGACATATTAGGCAGCAAGTGAATAGTTTTTTCTTGAAGTAAAATGTTAGAAGCAGAATAAAAGGGGAAGCATTACGATCTAGGTGATACTAGGGTCCAAAGCAGATCTTCTAGGATGTTGCCACAGAAGAACCACTGTAACATGACATAAAGCTGTCAGAACACACGGTGCATCAGTTTTCTGGATGCAGGGCTGTGTAGTCGCTGGCTGAACCAAGTACCTGTGCTGACCCCTGTCCCCAGCCAAAAATACCAACAATGGGAGCATGAACATTACAACAGGACATTGTTGCAATGGAAGAAGGTGGTCTGGTCTCTGATGAATCATGTTTTATTTTACATGATGTTGACGATCAGTGTGCCTCATTTACCTAGAGAAGAGGTAACATCAGAATTAACTATGGGAAGAGGGCAAGGTGGTGAAGGCAGTGTAATGCTCTGGGTAATGTTCTACATCAGCTTGGGACCTGGCATTCACATGGATGTTACCTTGACGCATACCACCTACCTAAGCATTACTGCAGACTAAGTACACAGCTTCATGGTAATGGCATTCCCTAATAGCAGTGGACTGCTACAACAATACTGCTACAACCTGGGGGGGTAATCACACCACTACAATGACTCCTTTCAATAATGTCTCAAGAACAGAATAATATGATACAGAGGTTCATATCCAGGGCTTGACATAAGTGGTACGCAAGTACGCATGTGCGGGATCAACACTAAAATGCTCAGCAGTTTTCAGTCTTCACGACGCAAAAGCGTACCTAATTTAAGTAACTTTACACTGGATCTCCTACTACCACAACTCAGGTAAGGGGGCTAAATGTTTTAGCCATACGTTTTTTGATAAACATGAAGCTAGAAAGAGCGTAAAAGAGTTACATTCGCGGGGGTTACATTTCAAGAGCACTCGCAAATTTGTGATGTGGTAAACAAATTGCCTAAAAATGCCCGTTTTTATAATCTAAACCCTAAATATGCCCCCAAATATTCTCACAAAACACTTTAATTTCATTTTACACTCATCTTAATATACTACCCTTTTAAAAAATGTAAAGGTAAACTCGAGATTCCACGCCAGAAACTGTTATGATGTGGGAATACTGGACTGCATCTGCCAGAGATTCGTCATAGGGCAGCAGCCAATCTGCAGAAAGGAGAAATAAATAATACTCTGAGAGTGGCTACTTTCAAACCTCCCGTCTCTGACTACAGAGGGAATTTCATCCTGAGACGCGTTTTCTTATACAGTTGCTTTGTGTGCTCTCGACAGTACTAACAAATGTAGAGTTTTACAGAATATTTTGCTGAATCTTTATGTAACAAAATTGCCACGAAAAAAAGCAATAAATAAATAAAATAAAAGGGGGGAATTTGCGGGGGTTTCCGTGAACAATTATTAGCTAGGTTCTGACTCGAAAATCCACAAACGACTGAGGCCACGAACTCTGAATCGCGACTTTGTGGGGGTTTACTATAGCGAGGCCATGGAGCGAGATAAGGCTTGCCAAGAAGGAAGGTCAAACTTAAAACTCTCAAAAATATGTTCCTTCTTGCGTTCAATGAAGCAAAACATGCACGGCCAATCCGTAATTTTGCACAAAATGTATTTTTGAGGAGGCTTGGGATCAAAGTTGGGACAGCATTTCACTAACATGCATGGCATAACTGGTGAAACTGACAGCAGAAGTGAGGATAACATGGATAGTGATGTGGAAGATTTTTAATTTTGGTGAGTACCAACTAATTTATGTAGGTACTCACTGGAGTACTAGAACAAAAAATGATGTCAGCCCCTGTTCATATCCCCACTACCACACGTCAGGATAATCCTATGAGAGTCTGGTTTTTGAGGAAAAACAAAACAGAAAAATACAGCAACAATAACAGCATATAGCAATAAATAGGTTGCCGAGCAGCAATGCAGCAGCTACAGAGGAGTCATGGGACTAACATCATCTCAACCTGGGCCCACTACACTGTGATGATGAAAGACCTTATGAAATATGAAATAATAAATCAGCTAAAAGGACATTTCAGGGATATGTCTCATGTCAAGATGTAATTGAAAAGCACATGCTCTTTATTACACCCTGACTATTCCCCATTTTCCCCCTCTTTATTGTTCTGTAGAGCTTTGGGCATTCATTGAGTTACTGTCCCATGGGCTTAACAGGTATACGCCCTGCCATGAAATTTAAGTCTTACGTTCAAAATCCAAAAACTAGACAAAACGAAAGACCTAAAACTTGTGGCAAAAACTAATACAGACATGTGAGTACAAACATCAAGGTCACAAAGATTTTAATGTGGACCACTGCAGCATATCCTCATGACAAAGGATGTTTCAAATGTGCGGCTTTATCATGTGGCAGAAGGGATCTTTTCATGAGTGTCACGTCCAACTCTGTCCGGCCACCCAACGAGCAAGACCATTACATCATTCTGCGATGTCCTTGGACCAGATAACCGCCTTTTCTGAGCAGAGAACAATATTGTGCTCAGCAGGGAGCTTCCTTGCAACACATGCAACACCTGCACTTCTTTTCTCTTCATTTGCATGTGCCAGGGACATGCAACAGCACTAGCAGGCCTCAGCCAATTTTCAGTGAAAGGAAGTTTGAGACATTGCTGAAATTAAAAATTTATCACTAGGCATTGGGTAGGGTGAACATGTCATCACGTTTTTTGCTATTATTGGTATTATATAGTATTACACACTTTTTACCACATGTATTATAATTAATACATGTGGTAAAGTATTATCATTAATAATTAATATTTCCATTAACTTTCATTCAAATATTTGTATTTCTTTACAAGAATAAAGTCAAACATATTTAAAACAAATATGCAATTGCTACAAGTAATAATACTGTTGACTAAAGATTATAACTGCAAATTATACACCTAAAAGCATTATGAGCCACAACATAAAAAATTGATCTGCCTAATATTGTGAAGGTCCCCCTCATGCCACTCCATTATTGACATGATCCTGCTGACAGAGGCCACTGCCATTAGGAATGACCTTTGCCATGTAGGGAAGTACTTGGTCTGCAACAATGTTTAGGTAGCAGTACTCAACTTTTACCACATCACACTGCCTCTGCCGGCTTGCGTTCCTCCCATAGTGTACACTGGTACTCTCTCTTCCTCAGGTAAATGACACATGTGCACCTAGCTGTCCATCTGATGCTTAAAACAACAACAAAAAAACAAACAAACATATGATTAATCAGATCAGGCCACCTTCTTCCATTGCTCCATGGTCCTGTTTCGATGCTCACGTTATTTGTAGATACTTGCTTGTGATTGCCAGTACCTACTTGATACGCAAATGAGCACACTTGAGTAAGGAACCGACCCCACACACCGCCCCCTTTACGCTGCATTGCTGGCTAGCCACTGCTTCACTCGGGTCAATCAGTTAAAAGCAGAGGACAATATCACACTGTGTGCTGTGCTGCTCACACATGGCAAATGGCCACTTTACACACTTACTTACTTACACACTTTCAGCATCAGACAGGAGTCAGCTTACGCTCTCTGACCACTTTGTGCCCCTTACACAGCAAGCAGCAATACACTGTGTTCTAACACCTTTCTGTCGTTTACATTTTAACAGTTTGTGCTACAGTAGCTCTTCTGTGGGACTGGATGAGACAGGCTAGCCTCTGCTCACAAAACTCATAAATGAGCTTTGGGCACACCATGACCCTTTTGCTTGCATGATTTCCTGCTTCCTACACATCAACTTAAAGAACTGACTGCTCACTTGATGCCTAATATTTGCCAGCCCTGGAAGATAACAATCGTAAAGGGTTTTCAGAACTGTTACAATTCTGTATCATCAATGGGGTTTATACATCATTAAAACCAGTAACTGTCCAGTCTCTATAAATGACATCTTAAACAACAAACTGCATTCGCAAAGTGCTAAAAGACAAATAGTTCTTTTTCTGTTCTTTTCCTTATTCAGCAAGATGAAAACTTAATTTACACCACCACTCTCAGTAAAGAGTAAAGACACTGCACCGCATAGCCCTGATTTAGGCATTTGTCTTTCAGTACTTTAACTGTGGTGGGGCTAAAAGTTATGGTGTTAACGATTATGTGAGGGAACTCAACCATGCATGTCCCACAGAGGACTTTAGAGCTGGAGCTGATCTGCTTGCTTCATCACATTCTTCTAAAGGCTTAGAATGTTTTTAACTGGATCACTTTTCAGTATTTTAGCACCCACTCTCTTTCTCCACCCCTACTGTTTTCCTTGTGTGTTTGTAGGTCAGGCAGTGTTTGCAGTGGGCTGAGTGTCTGGCTGTGGTCTGGAGAGGACTCTCCTCCTGTGGACCACTGCACAAACACTTCCTCCTGCTGAGATAATCTCCACTAAACCATCTGCACCATCATCTTCCTGCAGTGCTGTCTGTGCGGGTGCTGCTGAGACTTAGAGTACCCTTTGTATGTAGGAGCTACAGCTAAATTGTGCTCCAGGGAAAGCTGAACCCTGCTACAAACCAAAACAGTATAAATAGTGTGTCAGAAGTCTTAAGTCACAGAGTGTTCTAGGTAGTCAACTGCTATGCAAGGGCACCATTAAAGGAGCTTGACCCGAGGTAAAAACGAGTACTGAAACAGTCACAACACTACCATAAAATGCAGGCAGGGTGAATTGATGATCATTGTGTTGATGTTGTTGTGATACAGACTGTGATCAGCAACTGTGGGCAATGTTGTGCATGTTGTGAAAGAAGCCACCTATGAGTGAGACTCAGATATACAAGGAGCACTTGCCTACAACATAAAAGCACCAAGTACACATGTGGAAGACTGGAATGAAAGGAATGCACAAACCAAATCACAAAAGTCACTGCATAAGAAATGTGTAGAATGTAGTGTTTCACAGTAAACTCACTGTTTTGACCATCAATCGCTGCTGCAGGAATCCAATCAATGCCATCATGAGATCCAAATATAAAATGCAGATTGCAATTAGGCCACTAGTGTGAGAGTCAAATATCTGCCTCTCTGATCATCCTGAGAACTGACACAATCCTATCCAAGTACACTGGTGTAGGCCAGTCACGAAATTAAGCACAAGTGTGTAGGCGTGGGTGTGTGTTTGAAAACAGATGGTTACTGAAAGGTCTCTTTTCTATGATGGAAACTTGTGAGAGAATCTAAACCATAAATTGCAATCAAACACACATACACCTTACGTCAAACTTCACATTTTTGCACACTTTAATGACTCTGCTGTTATAATACCGTATGTCATCATACTGTATTCATACTCCTGCTGACTGCAATGTATGTTGTCCTGTCCTGTGATACTGCATTGTTGCTCGTGTTTATCTTGCACTCTCTCTTTCTGTCTTTGCACTCTGTATTCCTGCCATGCCTGCACTTTTGTAGTCTGTGGTGTTCTGTTTTTTTTTTGGTTCTTTGTGTTCCACCATGGTCCTGGAGAAATGCTGTTTTGTTCCACTCTATACTGTGAATATGACTGAAATAACAATAAACCTACTTAACTTGACCATCAGTGAGTAGTCTGGGTTGTGCATAATTCTTAGCCCAGCAGTGACAGTAACATTGTAGCAGCAAGTTAGTGTGCTGCGGCTGACGCAAAAATGGCTTCTTCAGTTCTAAAGGACTGAGAGAACATGGTAAGTAGAATAAAATGCAAGAAACTGAAAGAAAAATGTCGAAAATGCCCCCTTGAGGTCTTTTCTTATAAAACAACAACTTCATAGCAATCGGCAATCCAGAAAATTCTAAATTTGTGTAATCTGCAGATAGAAGTGTGGGCAAAATCTGTATAAACAAGTTCAGGGGTCATGATCCAACTTCCAAAGTTTTCATTCTCTTTCTTCGCAAATGTAAGAGTTCACTGTAAAGTATGATCGATGTGAATGCCCCTTTAGCATTTAAATGCCATACAGAACTTAGCAGATAACCCAGTGCTTTTGAGAAGCAAAGGAAAGTCTTTGAACTGGACACTAGAATCAATCAACAGTAGATGAAATCTCAGCCCATTGATCTTCTTAAGAGCTTTCGGCGGCCAAGATGAATAAAATGGCAGCCTTGCTCCACAGCGTGAAACTGTACAATTGATCAAAGCAACGGCTCGAACTGAGCAGACAGGCCACCTTCTGTGCTGTTTAGACTTGCCCATTATGCTGGAATTAGCCTTTTTCTTTTTGCCACAATAAAGGCTGTAAGACTGATCTCTTGGAACCGATGGTGTCAGAGAGTGAGAGGAGTGAAGGGTCCACAGAGGCCACTGAAGAAAGTCCACCATACAAATGTATTGAACCTTCTTCTGTCCAGTTAATGCCTCTGTGAGGTGCTGGAGTCACACCGGCTAACACTCAAACTCTCAGACAGGTCTGGCAACAAAAAGCCAAGGCAACACCTGCTTCAGATAACACAACAGCACGATGGCATCTACTGTCTGGCTTTTAAAACTGTCTCGCTTGAGTAACAAATGACCCTAACCTCGCTCCTCTCTCTTTCGCCAACTTTCCACTTTCATATTTCCAGAAGCTGAGCACTGCCTGGGTTTAGGGTCAAACTTTAAAAATAGTTATGCTCAGGGACAGCTGTTGAACCAGAGCCTAAAAATAGCCCATCATCTGTTGCACCGCTAAAACAAAGGATAGCCAGTGTGACTTTAATGACAGAGAGGAAAATAAAGCAACATTTTTAATCCACTGCAAAGATTAAAGAGGAGAAAAATAGCAGACAGGAGGAGGCTAGGTTTCAGACATAGCTTCTTTTAATAGTCATGTTTCCAGTGTTCAGGCTCTCTGCATTTTCAGTGAGGGAAAGCAACAGGCACACTGATGTTAATAAAATATTCAACACTACAGACTTACAGAAACACTTTGCTACTTTTGAAACAAAACCTCATGTTCCCAATTTTTTTTTACAGCAGAAGGAAAAATATATCCCAAATTTAAATTTTTATTTATGTGATTAAACAGTTCTCTAAGTAATTTTGGACCATTTCAATTAGTTGAAATGACAAAAATGGATATACAAGGTTTTGTTTATAACAATAATTTGACTGTGCACCATTAACATTTAATAGCAGAAAGCTGCAACATGTCATTCTGTAAGGAGTAAGGTTTGAGTGATAAGACTGATCCAATGCTGATTTCAAGAAGCTACCATAATAACTAAAACTGTGATAACCAATAAAACCAAGAGACAGCTTATTTTTAATACTTAATATTACTCTATTAGTTTTAGTAACACTTTACTGACAGACACAATGGTCAATGGTCAACTGTGAATTGTCATATTTGTCACATATTTCAGATGGTTTATTACAAAATTAGAAAAGCCACTAACTATTAGCACTTTGTCAGCAGGAAGTTTGTTCATAAAAAATCATCTGTGGGATACTGAAGTGAAAGTGATCATTCTGTCATACGTGAACACACCAGAGCACAAAGTGTGAACAGCACGAGATTCTTTCTCTGCATTTAACCCATTCAACGAGTGAAGCAGTGGGCAACCAGGAACACAGCGCCCAGGATGTGGTGTGTGGGGACAGTGCTCAAGGGTACCTCAGAAGTGCTTAGCAGTCTTGGGAATCGAACCCAAGACTTCCTGATTGCAGGGCGAATGCCCTAACTACTAGGCTACCAGCTGTCCCATTGACAAGTATCATCAGCCAATGATTACATTTGTCCAGCTCTAATAAGAAGAATACCAGCAGAATACCAGTCAACCAAATACCGACTATCAAATAAGTATTGCTCAGGATTTTCATTTCAAACAACAACCAGCTCAACAAATAAATACCAAACACTATACAGCAAGGCAGCCTAAGAAAGTCTACGTTCGAACAATGTCTATTGCGTGTACTGTCTTTATAAACACTTCATACAGAGGTTCAGAGAATCTGATCCAATACTCCCATTTTGCTTTGTCTCACTCTGACAACAGTGCCCTCTGACTTTTTATATATATATATAACACACACACACATACATACATATATATACATACAT
>JBBPCX010000028.1:12167170-12184193 GCA_037974365.1 Hydrocynus forskahlii
ATATACATACACATATATATACATATATATACATATATACATACATATATATATACATACATATATATATATACACATATATACACACACACATATATATATACATATATATACATATATACATACATATATATATATATATAAATAAAATAGTGCTCATCTGTGTTACTCATGTTCTTATTTGTGTATCCCTCTTTTACAGCATGTTGCTCAAAGTTTAGTTAAGTATTTACATGATAGTTCAGGCTTCTTCCGGACATCCAATCCAGTGATTTCGGCCCGTATTATACAAATATTAATACTGAGTACCAGATCAGCTCTCCCCAGTAATTTTAATAACTACTTGATGTATGTCATTGTTACTATAATGATTTTTTTCAGGCAACATGAAAGTGACAGTTCCTGCTTGACTGACTGATGAAAAGCTAGTTTCACAGGTCATGGTCCATCTCTGACATCTGAATAAAAAACTCTTCTTAACCTTGACTTAACCTTGACTTTTTAGGGATTTAAAAAAAGCATGATATGATTATCTTTTCCACTTCGCAATATGTGAAATTTTAATAAATGAGCAGATTATAAACTTTTCATCAATACCTCATGTTCACGTAGGAAAGGAAATATTTTACTATAAATAAATTAAAAACACAAAATGTTTTGTCAGTTTTTGACATCGAAATGAAAGAAGGCAGAAATGCAGAGTCATCCAGACAAAATTGAATGCAAATGCAATTAAGTACTTAACTGTAGAGTTAATTTGATATAATTATATAAACAGCAAAACAGGAACAGTTTTTTAAGGCTTAATCTCCCCTCAATTACCCCATTCTTGATTAGTTTCAGTTCTACTTAGTGTTCTTTCCACTTCATCACAGTGGTCAAAATTATAATTCATTCAAGAAATAAAACTACGGTGTATCTCTTCAAAGATGAAAACAAGTTGCCCTCTCAAGAGCAAGGGGGTACTGTCACCATGAAACAAAACCATGAATATAATTTACAACTCAATATCCTTGTTTATGGGTTTTTGTGATGGGAGTTTGCAGAAAACCAATACAAAACTAAACTCAGAATGGATGCAGTAATTGCATGGCGTTCTTATTCTACAGCACCCTCCTATATCAAAGTAATAGCATAACCAAAAGAAAAGAAGTAATTACGAACTCCAATTATGTTCAGCTATATTGTAATTCATTTCCTTCCTGGAAAATCAAAGACTATACATTTTACATACATTTTACTACACAACAAACTAAATAATTAAGTACCACCATGTTTCATTGTCAGGATTCTTAGTGATTGTCCTGCTGAGATTGCACATGTATTCGATTAAATACTGAATTATTCAGGAAGACACTGTGCTGAACACATTCATATGGTTTACAAAGACCTTTGTGTGATTAATCTGTGCAATTACACTCCCTTCAGTCAGGCTTCAATCATCTGACCACAGACTGGTCAGTTTCGCTCATTAAAAGGGAGAACTGCTCTAAGCACAGCAGAATAGACACGTGTCCACATGGCACAGATATCTGACTATGAACAAAAGGACATCTATGACAGTGGGAACACAATCATCCATAGATAAAACAGATCACTATGTTATACTCCAAACAATGTCTTGGATAGGGTTAGCTTTACATAGGCAATCAAGGTAATATCTTGTTTTCCGACATACATTTTCCATGAAACAAATTAAGGTAATATGTATTGACCATACTGATCTCAAGGGTACAGCTCTAAACAATAAAGCCCCTGTAAACTTGGTTTAAAATGTTTAAAAATTATAATCACAGAAAAGTTTTCAGAAGAAACACTTGGGTATGTCAAATTGCATGACGCTGAGAGACAGATGGATTTTTGTTCATCTAGATAGCAGCGATGATACAGAAGTAACTTCCAGGTATGGATCTTTCAGACTGTGTTTAACTTTACATAATTAACTTGGCTCTTAATTCAGTAATTTATACTTTAAACTGTTTAAACGATATGAACACCTCTATAATTTAGTAGCCATTTTAGGTCTGAATGCCAAAAAGACACTAAGAATACCACTGGTGAAGCAGTTTCTGCAAACAGGTTCCTTGACCTATGCTTTCTCCTGTCATAGACACCTCTGCACAGAACATGCCTCTTCGATTTTCTGTGTTTCTGTATGCTCTCATTGAATGTCAGGGTTGTCCAGAACAAAGACTGGTGGCAAGATGGAAGTTCACTTCCATCATGACAGAAAACTTTGACAGGGGAACACAAATCTCATTCAGATTTGGACACTAGGCAAGTTATTTCACTGTTTTACATTAAATTTATGCAGAATTATGGTCGTCTATTAAACAAGGTAGCCCACTCTCTATTTTGCGGCAGTATATTTTGAATAAGAAACCAGGGAATCACGCAAGCTAAATGTTCTAATTTGGCATAGTCAGGGTTTGACGCTTACCTTTTTGCATAAAGGACTTCAGGGGTGCAATGAAAACATATCAAATGTGCTTTTCCTTAAAGAGATATGAGAAGGCATTTAACCAAAAAGGTTTATTTGAATCCAAAAAGTATACTAGGTTTTTACATTATTTATACGTCAAACTGTATTTATTCCATATTTATGTCGTTCATACTTTAAACTGTATAAACAAATGTTATGAACATCTCTATTTTATAGTTCGCTTTCAGACACAAAGGAGACCATGGGTCCAGCAGCTTTTGTAAGCAGGTTCCCAAGCTTTTGTTTTCTTCCATTGCGTACACATCTGTGCACAGAACATGCCTCCCTGATCTACTGTGTTTCTGTACATTCTCTTATTTAAGGTCAGGGTTGTCCAGGGAAAAAAAAAGGCTGAGTTGCCCGCTTGGGTCCACCCTTTGACGTACTTGCTTTACATTAAGTAGTTTCTAAAAACGAGCTATGGAAATGCTCACTTCCGCTGATAAACTTGTATTACCCACCATCAGTGGAGGACAAACTGGTATCGGCATTGGGGATAGTTCCTTCATCATCTTGTTAGTTCATGTCCTCCATCTCTTCCCCTGACTATTTAGGTAAAACTTCGGCTGCTAACTTTGCATTTGCTGCCAGCTGACTTTAGTTATCTATCTAGCTTGTTCGACGCTCTGTCAAGTCCTGATATCAAACAGCACTGCCTGAGTGCTGTAGACAAACTGTGATTAGTTCTGGTCTGGTTATAAGGGGTAGCTAACATGTATCAAAAACATCTTCATTATAGGAAGAATTATGCCATTAACAATGCTTCGCATGTACAACAGAACACACTAGTGATGGCTTTCTTTCAGAAAAGCATGACCTGCAGAGCTTCCTCACAGCAGCTCAGAGTAGAAGATATTATTAATAAACTAAATGAAAACTTAGTCTGGAAATTTCGAAATGTGCTGTGTATAGAACTTTTATGATGTGATGGCAATGTGTAAACTGAGTAGTCACCATCATCTTGGTGATTTGTACTAAGATGCACGTTAGTATGATAGCCTTCCTTCTCGTGAGTTACTGAATTTTGCACTTGGTCACTGACCCCTCCCGTTCCTGGAGCAGACAGCTCAGTTTAGAGCTGAGGCTTTAACACAGCTGTCAATCATTCTGAGTGCTCATGAAAGAAGCTAAGCTCCAGATGAAAGGTCAAAACATTTGACCCCACCAAATCTGAGTCTGAAAAGTGTGGCCCAGACACACTGAACAGCTTTGAGTACTGTGGTAGACCTGATTAATATTTCATTAAAGCAATAATTTATTCAAGCATGTATTTATTCAACGATACTTTTAAGATATTGTTGAGCATCCGGAAACAATATACAGCTGTACAGAACCTTGCTGTGTTTGTGAAACCACAGATGAGCTGAACACAAAGGGCAAACATACCATGCACCTGCAAAGTAAACAAATCTCAGAGATTAGAAGATCTGCATAATTCTTTTTCGTTAACATGTGCTAAGAGGCTTATCTGAGCGAACAGATAAAAGGAGCTGAAACAATGCATTTTATGGGGAAATTGCATGCGTGCCTTCCTCCATTTCCAGGGACAAGGTGGTGGTGGTGGTGGGGGTAGGAAACGGAGAGAGAAGATCAGCACATCCATCACTGTCGGCCAGCAGAGTTAAAGCAGAGCAGGAAATCACACCAGCTTCTGTTGCCGCACCTCTACACACACTTCAAGGGCACATGTGCACATACACACACTAACACTACCTCTACAATGTGGAGGGAGAGAGGGGAGTCTTGAGAAAATGTCTTTTATCTGTTTCCCTCTCTGTTTTGTGCTTGCTCTCTTAACTTTAACATTTGTTCTTATGGGGAAGTGACAAGTGAGAGAAAGAGAGAGAGAGAGAGAGAGAGAGAGAGAGAGAGTGAGCAAGAGAGAGAGAGAGAGAGAGACAGAGAGAAAGAGAGACTAAAATTAAAATAAAGAGGCAGAGAAAGAATGTGAAAATACGACAGAGCAACAATTTTTGATCAAATGGGAATCACGAATTTGCTTAGAATTGAGACCATCTTTACTTAAGATTTTTTCCACATACTAAATGAGTAAAGAACTAAATGTATATTTACTGAAGTCTTGTGTACAAAAACTTACATGTACAACAGCAGACGAATACAAACTTGGCCAATGATAATATGATTCAACAAGTTTCTATTTATCAATCAGCCCTGGCATGTTGCCTTACTTCAGATAGAATCTGTTTTTTTTCTCTTCATGTTTGTGCTTACGAAACTGATAAAAACTGTGCTGCAATGTTCACCATATGCAACACCACCCCGTGCAAAATACAAACTTGATATGACTATGATTACATAAAAGTCATAAAAAAAACAAAACAGCATAATAACAAAAACAGCAACTAATAATAGGCTCTTTTACACTGTGAGCTTCAGCCACTTTATTACTTTAATAAGAAGCAATCTGTAGCAAATAAACACACTATTTATTAAACCTACAGTAAAAACCATCAAATTATAAACTATCACATCATGCGAAGAACAAAGTTAGTCTACAAGTTCCTGACCTAAAGCGTGTTAATGTAGCTTCTTTGTGATGTTATTGCACTACTTGCCATTTTGGAATGAGTTATCGGGGAACTGGAGAAAGGTGCTGCCGATAGCAGTTAAGAAGATTTAGTCAGTGTTAACTTTGATGCAGTATTTGTTCCACCCTTTTAAGGGAAATCAGCTCTTTTTTGGCTGTCTACATGCACCCCCAGCCTCAGGTCTAGTACACACTACACCTGATGTGGGAAGTTTAGAATGAGCAGCTGGTGTACATGATACTGTTTCTGCAATTCACTCAGTGGAACTCTCATGGTAGAAATAACGAAAGGTTAAGGTGGTTTTCACCACAGCAGTCCGCATGCTACCACTAAAGTGAGCATTTCAGTCCTACAGCAGTCCGCAGACACAAAGAGAGAAAGAGAACTAGAGAGAGAGCGAAAGAGAGAGCGAAAGAGAGATACAGAGAGAGAGCAAGAGAGATACAGACAGAGAGAGAGACAGAGAGAAAGAGAGCACGAGAGAAAGAGTGAAAGAGAGCACGAGAGAAAGAGTGAAAGAGAGCAAGAGAGAACAAGAGAGATACAGAGAGAGAGACAGAAAGAGAGCATGAGAGAGACAGAGAGAGTGAGAGAGATACAGACAGAGAAAGCAAGAGAGAGACAGAGCGACAGGTTTGTTTTCTGCACTCACCAGAAAGACTCTATAGGCATCTTTCCGTTTCACGGGTCCCCAGCACGGGTCAGTGTCATTGTATTTCAAACTTCCAGCGCTGCAGGAGTGATTTCCACTGTAAAAACACAGAGACAACTTAAATATAGCAACATACTGTAATCAAAACCGACAATAACATATAAGGTTATTATTAGGTCATTGGGAAGAGGTTATCTGCAATTGGCTTTAAATCTTCAAGTAGCCTTTGTATGTCCACATGTGTTTTGTTGCAGCAGCTACCGCCAGGTTGGACATGTGTGAAAGAAGATAACGTGTTTTTGTTGTATAATTGAACAGAACTGCTATATAGGTTTGCATGAAATGAACCTCGTCCTCGAATTTCTCATGATGTCTACTATAAGTTTACCACTCTATAAAGTTTGTTCTACAAACTTGCAATGGTTGATCAGAAAGAAATCATTTGTAAATGGAGCATGAATATATAAGATAATTGTCAGATCAGAGAGGGATCAGGGTGGCAAGTAGTTGGATGTAGGAAAATCTCTCTCTTTAAACTGTGAGAGTCAAGCATTTCTCAAATGTTTCTTAGGGGATACAGTAAATCCCTCTGCTGCTAAGGCAGGCAGGTTTCACATAGAATTAATGGAGCAAGATTTCAATCTCTGCCACCCTCCCCCAGCTCAGACAGGCAAACAGAGTGAAGAGGCTGTAGGCAAAGGATAATTTGGTAATTTGAATAAGGTTCCAGCTCGAAAAACACTAAACAAATCCACATATTTCTCTCCAGAGAACAACACTCTTTAAATTGGTTTCCTTAAGTGTTCAGAGTTTAGACCAAGCTAAAGTGGGACCCTTAATTTGGTATCAAACATTTCTCAAAACATGTTCTTCACAGCAGCACTAAAAATGCATATTTTTGGCATTTCACTTATAAGGGCGTGTGTCTTTTTTGGACCAAATAACCTGCCAATAATCTAGGTCGCCTTGAGGTTGTTAATTCACGTTATTGTGCCCTCTGACAGGGCAGGTGGTTTAGAGGCAGTAGTGGTCACATCATAATAAGACAGAGGCTTGAGGAGCACCACCCTAGGCGTATGAAGCTGGCCAGCACTGGACCCATATGGTATTTCTAATGGCACGCTGCTTGGCTTGGTTTCAGCGCAATAAAAAGATGTCTGGGAGCCAAACAACAAGGGCCAAATGCCAAAAGCCACGGGAGGAAGTCACAGAGGCTAAAGGCCAATATAGACACATAGAGGAAAGGGAAAAAAAAAAAAAAAAAACAGAACTGGAGCTATCTGAAGTGCCCAAGCAAATAAGCTGCATTTCTGCCAACAGTGAGCTCAGGGTGATGTGATGAATACAAACTGTCCATGTAAAGGTGGACAAATATGACAGGGTTCAAAAAATAGTACAACATTTAGAAAAATATAGAAAGTGCGCCGAACTCACCAGGACACTTCCATCAAGGACATGGGCACTGCTGCAGCGTAAATGGCCAAGTCACCGTACAGGTACACGATAATGCAGATGTAGAACATATTGAGACCAACTGTAAGGCAAGAAAGAATGAGGATAAGGGAGGCTAGAGGTTGAAAGTGCGGTCACAAGATGTTACACACACACACACACACACACACACACACACACACACACACACACACACACACACGTATCATGGTATTTTATTAAACAAAATTAAATTGACCTTTACTTTCTGAGTACTGATAAAATAGTGGTCACCAAACCTCCTGGTGGTCTATTTCCCAACTGTGTTTAGCTAAACCTGTATCTAATTAGCCAGAACACTTAGATCTAAGAATATCTAAATCAATATTGTGGTGTCTTGACTTTTTCAATTCAGCAAAAACAAAGATCCTGTGCCTAACATTAAGTTAGTGTTTCTATTATTACCTCATTCAACCTTGCACTATGATTAACATCATTGCGCCTTATGCTAGGCCCAATACAAAAATACAACACAAAGTAGAGACCCAAATGTACACAATGAGATGCACTCTTTTGTTACACGCCTAATTTGTAGGCATTTTTACATTCGTTATTTTAAGCATGTTCTATTTCTGCCTTGATTTCTGTAGTATAAGTAAATAAACGGCAACTGCAAGCTCAATAGTCAATAAAAATGTTGGCATACAAGTCCAAATCCATCAAAGGTGCACAATTGTTACAATAAGCCACTAAATGGCCAATATTTTATTGGCAGCAGACCTCGATATTAGTCAATAACAGCCAAAGGATAAATTTATATCGGCAGCAGAGTGCAGCCCTACTGAGATTCTGTATCCACGCTGCACCCTTCCCTCAACTAAGGGAATATTAATCATGCTAATTAAAAAAGTAATCGCTTTATGATAAACTCTCATTCGCTCTTCTCTTCTTGCGCCTCACCACCTCCATCCATCGCGGTGTTCGTGCCAATCCCAGATGAGATGGAGAGCTTTTGAGAGTGGGAAACAGAGCGGCATGCTGCGTCACACATCCATCACACACTTGAGTTCTAGCGAGAATCTCCACCAGCCCTGCTGGCCCCATCAACCCATTTATTACTGCCAGGCAAATTAGAGCTCACAGTCTATTAAAGCTAAATGAAAAAGCTAAGGCTATACTCTTTTTAGGGCCTTGATTGATGTATCTTTTGCTGGAGGAAAAAGGGCAATCGTTGCCGCATGCTTCCTATCAATCGTTAAGGCGTAATGTGGAAAATTAAGAAATGTGAAATGTCAAGGCAGACCCCGCACTCTAAACTATAATTATTACATGTCTGTTGCAAGCGCATTTGATTTTTAATGAACTGTGAAAAAAAAACACTGGGAAATATATTTAATTCACATCATGATACTCGCTTGAAAGATTCCATATTAATGCACAAAACATAATAATTATAGTTAGTTAGTTTATTAAAAGCAAAAACAGTGCTACATGTTAAATTGGCTATATTGTCTACAATGTGATATAAAACACAAAAACAATAGTGAAAAAAGCTCTAGTTTTATTAGTTAACACATAAATCATAGGCCTGTAGACTTATTAAGTGCATAGAATATAAGATACATTCAAATTCAGCTATTTAAAAGACAAATATATGTAGGAAATAACTGAAATCGAATCATGAGGCCTCAAGACATTTCCACTCCTAATGAAAATGAATTATGATGTCAAGAATTCTACAATAATGCAAGAATGTATTAGAACAGCTGAACTGCATGGCGCTTATAGTGCTGAGAATATCAGATTTCTTTTTGTGTACAAGAGCAAGAGCAAGAACTGCCCCTGAATCACCTTACACCATTAAGTGAGCTTTTACAAGGCTCTCTTGGTCTCATCTGGCACTAAAATCAAAGAAGAAGCACTAAAAAAGTCAATAGGTAAGAACTTGAAATTTTAAGAAACTGCACTAGGGTCTTAAATGTTAAATGTTTACAAGGCCCTGATGTTCCTGTAACTGGACTGAATGGAAAACTACACAGCCAAGTCCTCATTGATTTTTTCCCCCACAGTAACTACTTCTGTGCATTTTTGTCTCTGTTTTCCAACCACAAGAGCAAACAGTCATTGAAAATATGGTTTACACAAAAACTAAATATAAAAATCTGAAACTAAGCACAGTCAGCATTTCACCAAGTTTCACATACCTGAACAACAGTTTCACAAAGTTTGCATTTACTCTGCAAGACACGTTTACATTCTTTTCATATTTTTCGCATTTCTGCATTGTGATAAAGTCGAGGACATTTAAACAGCTCACACAGAGCGATAAAGCTCATGCCTCCCACGGCCATATCTTCTCTGTGACTTTAGCCAAAGTCGCATTCTAATCAACGGGCAAATCGTTGTTGGCGGGAAGGTTACATTCACACTGCAGACCAGCACAGATAAACCAGCGCCCATCAAAATTCCTGTCAGTTCCTCCGGGCATACATCCATGGCCCTCATCCAAGCCTTTTTGTTCCCCCTTTCTCTCTCGTTCTCTGTCAGGTACACATTGACAAGATCTGTATGTCCTTTGTGGAAAAGGGCCTTATTTGAGAAACAGGTACAGAGGAATTCCAACTGTGATTCTGAGCAGTTTGATTTGAACTGATTCACTGCAGACATTTAAAGACATGTAATCACTCTCTGTCCAGTGACGGTGATAGGAAGTAATGGTTGCATTGTCTACGATGCAATTATAGTAATTTTCTATATTATTCAAAACAATGAACCTACAGTGGGTGTAGGAAACAATCACACCCTTCAAAATACTGACATCTTGCTGCTTTGTAACCTGAAGCTGTATTTAGTCAGTGTAACTTCAAACATCCAAGTGAAAGATACATCAACAGCTGTGGATAAAGGATCTTATCTGACCATAACACCTTTCTCCGCTTGGCCTCAGAATCTTCAGTCTGTGTTCTGGAAAACCTCAACCCAGACTTAATGTGACCTTTCTTGAGGAGTGGCTTTTTCTTGTAACCCTTCCATACAAGACACATTTGATGAGCAGCTGTGATATTGTTGTCACATCCACACAATGACCACTCTTTGCTATACATTCCTGTAACTGCCATAGGCCTTGACCAGACTCCTTTTTGCTTTTCCATCCAGTCTGGAAAGATGGTCTGATCCAGGGAAGGTCCTTGAAGTACCAAATACTTTTCACTTCTAAATTACAGACTTTACTGCGCTCCTAGGGATTGACTAAACCTGATTTATTTTTTTGTCTTCATCCCCTGACTGTCCACAACTTTACCACTGACATCGTTTGACAGTGCCCTGACACCCATAGTTGACTGTTTGCTTTCAGTTGCACTACCAAGCCCTGGAATGCTCTAAGAATAGCTGTTTTTATGCTGAACTGATCACAATGATTACAACTGATCACAGGTGGAAGTCAATTAGCTTGGTGTGCAATGGATTAGTTACACCTTATTGGGTTTACTTTTTTCCCTCTTTTTTTTCTACGTTCACTTGGATGTTAGAAGTTGCATTGAGTAAATACAGCTTTCTATACCTTTCTTTAGTGTCTTGTTTTTATGTTTAATGTTCATGATATTTGCAGGTTAACAGGGGTTTATTATACTACAAATAACCATATCTAGCAGCAAAGTACTAGTGTAATATTTTTAATGTGTTTAATATGCAAAGTAGCAAAAACTCAACTGAACATTAAATAGGCTAAAATTGTAGTCATTACTCTTTAGTTGTTTACAAAAACATTAATTAGAAAAAAATGTATCTCAAAAACTTTGTAATGGTTTTGCATCATCATTCTCAGTTTAGATTTTAAGGATAATGCTCAGTGTGCTAAACTACTGACTAAACTACAACTGAGTATAAGCTGTTTCATCATTAGAGAG
The DNA here is from genome assembly GCA_037974365.1 of Hydrocynus forskahlii. Classification (NCBI taxonomy): domain Eukaryota; kingdom Metazoa; phylum Chordata; class Actinopteri; order Characiformes; family Alestidae; genus Hydrocynus; species Hydrocynus forskahlii. The sequence continues at coordinate 12,178,193 of JBBPCX010000028.1, forward strand.
TAGGTGCATAAATGAAGCGTTATATGTACATCGTACAGAGCCTTGTGAAATTCAGTACTATGCTAATTCCAGTGAGGTCTAGGTATGTGTCTGACCCTTCTGTGTTTGGCAGATCACCTCGGCTCCAGTGACCCATTTTTGTGCAGCTCTCCTATAGCCCAACTCTTCCACTGTCTGTGTGTGTGTGTGTGTGTGTGTGTGTGCGTGTGTGTGCGTGCGCTAGCCTGGCAATGTAACAGTGCTAAACATAAGTGCTGCTTGTGGTGCATCCAAACATTGCTGTTTCAAGAAAGTTCTGTACTTCTTTGTGGCATACCAGTTTAATTACGTAACTCATATCTTAGTATTTACATTTACGGGATATTTATACAAAAATTTGAAAAGGTAGGTGGACTTCTTTAGTTTATAACTGCAGATACAAGGCTAATGTGGCTAACAAGTACTGGAAGCTTTCATGATGGCTATAAGTATTGTGCAAACTGCATGCCTAAATCATACACAAACCGCATTACAAAAACCTGAGAGACTTGCTTATGTCACTTTGACAAAGCAATCCAATAAAAACATTTGTAACCTACAAAGCTTTAATCTCACAATGAAGCTTATTTTAGATATTTCAACTGTTTTGTTCTTCTGCTTCAAAGCTATACTTGAAATAGGAGGGCAGCGTACACAGTCCTAGCTTGTGGTAATATCCTATTAGACACAAGTGGCAATATCCTGTTTAAATGTCAAGTAAAAAGATAAAAGTGAAAAAAAGCTCAGGGTGTGCAAGCAACTATCCTGGGCCTGGAGCCTATGGCGATCCTGTCACATCATTAACTCTTCCAGACAAAGGCCGTCAAGGATCAAGTGTCCATCTGATTGGGTTTCTCCGTGCGGTCCCTTAAGGTCAGGCTGCACGCTCGAGCAATCTTAGCCTTTGCTTAAAAAACCTTACAAATAAAAAATGGCTCATTAATTCCCACAACACAAAGTTAGCTGCATTCCCTCTAAATTAAGGGGCTGTACACCACACTGCCACTTCAAACACAACAAAACAATGCACACTGTACTGCATCCCACTGATATAAAATGCTGCTGCATCTGCACTTCTTCAGTGGGGTGAAATGGCTCATTTTATTTTACCCACAATCCCAGGCTTGCAGATAAATTGTCCTGTTGTTCCTCTAAGGGAGACTGTCCCTAGTCTCCAATAAAAATAAGATACCGCATCCTTACAGAGATGTATGAGTGCTTCAATTCAACTCTATATGATTCATACATTGCTGTTAACAACAGTCACTGTTGCAAAGCAGCTTTAAGAAGCCATAAATGATTGGGCTGAGGGAAACAACAGCAGGGACAAGTCCCTAACATCCTAAGGAAGAAAGTTTTCGATGGACCAATCAAAAGCTCCTCTAGATGGCAGAACTAAAAACCAGAACATGCACACAAGTGGGCCTGAACAGTGGCACCTGGACCAGACAGAAGCAAGATCTGCAAGAAAAGCCAACAGCTATTGCTGGAAGCCTATCAAGGACTGTCAGGTGTAAATTGTGTTTAATATTACTGACTTACGAAATACTGACATCGCCAAAGGCTACAATGTGTTTTACCAATCTTTTGTTCTGACAAACAAAACAGAGGGAGTTCTAAAACGCAATGAAAATTAAATATTTTAGACAATGTCTTCCAAACAAGAAACAAAATTCATGTGCAAAAACACATCATCTCATCAGTGTTTCTAATACGACTGCAGCTGTGCAGCCTAGAGGATTTGGTGTGATGACAGTGAGCATCAAAACTAGAGTGGTGGCAAATTTATCACTGTTTCCAAACCGATCAGTTCAGGGTAGCTACAACAACATAGTCCATCTTGGTAGACTTTTAAACTGGATACTCAATATTATATCATGAATCTGTACACCAAGCTAATGTTGAATGGGATCTTTAACAACACGCAACAAACCTTGTTCAACAAATGCAATAAAGAATGCATCTGTAGGTAGAGAATATATATTCAAACAGCTCTAATCTCTACACTTACAGTAGCCTGAGCTTCCATCTAATTCATTTATGATTAGAGGAGTTGGGCTTGGATCCCGCATTTCACTGGGAGAGGTTTTATCTCCTCAGCCAATCGATACCTTCTCACTCAAGCACCTGGATGAGAGGACAAAGTGGCCGGCCCTCCCCATCCTGTGTGGGAAAAGGTTAGCGCACAGGGGGCTATTTTAACACTTCAGGCCTTAATAGAATAATCCAGAGAGCTGCCGGGGAGAAGAGACTGCCGCTCTGAGAAAGAGCTAAGCCCCCCTGCTGAAAGCATGAGGGTGTGTGCGCGCGCGTGTGTGCACGTGCACAAGTTCATGCGAGTGTGTAACAAGTGCAACACCTAGTGGATGAGGTTCATGCTTGGAGACAGAAGAAACAGCAGTGAGCAGCAAGGACAGGGCAGGACAGAACGGAATTTCAAGAACCAAGTTCCCCCACCTCCACCCCCACGCATCCTTTGAGAAGATGCCAAAAACAATGCTGTTGAGGTATTACATCGCTGTGTGCTGTGTAAGAGACTGTTGAGTCAGCCATCGCTTCGCATGGCCAACACAATGAAGCAAAAAAGGCCCACCATTCTGATGCTGTCGCAAAAGAAAGGGTGGAGGGGAAAAAAGATTCACCAGATGAGAAAATTGCTTTCATCTGTAGTTCAAGGTGAACATCATTCTCCTTTCAATTTGCCTCAGTAAGGTTTTCATTATCTGGTCTTCTGGTGTCTACATGCATCTCTGCTTCACAGTTGCAGTGTGTGGACAGGAGATTAAACACAGCGGTGACGTGTCTGAGTAGGTAATTATAACCAAAGGCAATTTAACCATTCCTAATTACATCCAATTAAGATCCAATAACCCTACATATTGCCACTGAAAATCTGGAAAAAACCCAAACGGACCCCAATATGACCTTCAACAACTACTGTAGTTTAAAGAGCAGCTGTGAAACTTTTGATTTAACAGTTTTAACACATCCAAGTGTCTCCACACAGACACAACCAAAGCAAAGCAATGCTTGAATGAGAAGTCTCTTCATACCTCAAACGAAACATTTCTAAACTCAGGAACGTATATATTTTAAAAACTTTTGGAAGAATCAATATTTCTGTTATAAGACCCTCAAAAATGTTGACAAAGTAAATAAGTGAAATTACGTGCCAAGTCAAAACTCCCTGCACAGAGTTGTTTTCATTCAAGTAATCAGCACAATTTCAACCCTGCTGCAGTACCGAGGATGGCTCCGGATGAACTCACTGTGACTGAAAATATCCACTTAATAAGCACTTGCTCAGGGACAAGGATCAGAGCATTCATCAAACATATATTATTATTTTCACAGCTGCTACGTTTTCAATATATTATTCTGTACACTGTATTCTGTGTTTCATAGTGCTGTCTCTTCCCTCACTTTCCAGGTGGCAAATTTTGCTTTAATGCATATAACGTGGTCATTTAGATCAGAGGTTTTCAGATTAGTTCCATGATGGGCCTCTTGCAATCAGGAATATGGAATTACCTGCCATTTAAATATTTGCATATAACAACTTAGTATTCTTCTTGTTAACTGATTGCATCAATCAATGTACCAACCTGAAGTGGTCAAACTGGTTTGGAAAAACATTACTCACCAATGTCCTCTAAACATGTTGTGGCATCATGTCTGAAGTTAGTTACTTTAATTACTTAATTACTTTAGACACACTGTCTCAGTGGAATATTTTTCTGCAGTTTTCTTAAACTTACTTGCCACAACCTATAAGATGAAAAGGAAGCCAGCTCACATTCGTTTTGTTGAAAGCAAACAGTTGAGGAAAATAACTGATCAGCTAAAATAACTGTGTAACTAGTTTCTGTTCCCATTACCAAATTCTGTAATGGCGGGGAAGAAAATGCAGAGTGGTGAGACATTCTCTGCGCAAAAAGAGGATCACCAAAAAAGGAAATGCTGTGGCCTGCATGGCTAAAAAGTAGCTTTTTGTTGTTCCTGCAAAAGGACGCGCAACACATTCACTAACTACAGGTCATCACCTTTTCTATATCATAAGAAACTTAATAATGGAGGCATGAGTGTATTATCCATTGGCATTTCTTTACTGCCAAATACAAAAATATGCACCTGTTAACTATAATTGAGCAAAATTATCACACATAAACATGACATATGGAACTGAGCAACAGATCCAGAGTTCAGGCGATATTTTCCAATATGTAAACAACTTTTCAATAAAGAATGTTTCCCTAAAACAAGTTTAGAATCAGTCATGGGTGGAAATCTGAGTATATCATTTGAAAGGACCTTAAAGTGGGTGTTGGAAAAACTGATCACGACAGATATTCCAGCATCAACAGATGTTTGTTCTTTACAACAGATGCCCCTTTTGACTTTACAGACTAAACAAAAGGACCACGATAAAAGCAGAATATGTGAAATGTATATGAAGTATAAACTCCCAAACCATACTTTAGTAATAAACAGTTCCATCGATCAGATCAAGAATCTAGTAAGACCTGTATGTTAGCTATCAATAGTTCAGACACTACAGCTATGTTTCCTCAAGGGTTCAAAGATGTTAGTGCCATTCATTATACTGTTTGTGAGCCTAAAAGCTGTTTTTTCTGTGTGAATTGTTTAACAGCCTAACCACCTCCATAAATTCAGACTATCTGTAAATACATTTTTGCATAATTCAGTCAAGGTGTAAACTAAAACATTCTGAGTGCTTTGATGTGAAATGGTGCATTCTAGAGAAATGTTCTAATCTGGATTTCTCTACATTGATGGCGATAGGAACTAGGAGTCATTACAACACCTCCATGTAAACTCTTAAAACGTGAGGTACAACAAAGGTTACCAAATGATACACTTTCATGAATGAAATGTGTGACTATGAAGAACCTTTAAAAGATACAAAGAATCTTCACATAATGTAATGGTTATTTTTTTTAAAATGTCTTTCAACAAAACTATATCATATAGTCATTCTCTAAATTTGCACTTAAACAAGCACTTGTCATTTCCAAAAGAGGTTCTTTTAAGATCCACAAACTAAAAGATTTTCTTAGGGAAACAAAAATGGTTCTTCAATCACATTGCTCAAAGAATCATTTCTAGGATCTTGTGTTTACTAGTGTATCTCTCCTACATTCAAGTATTTTAACATGCTTTATAATGCAGCTCTTAGTGGAGCAGCTCGCACACTAGGAGCCTAATTGCACAACAAACTAAAGCAGAGCCATTACCAGTTGAGTACCACTAGAGGGCTCCATAACTACAGTTTTCAAAAATCATTCTCTTTACTTTCCAATCAAAAAGCCACTTCTAAACTTAAAACTGAGTTGAAAAAAATAAATAAGAGCTTTATTATTTCTCTTCAGACCAAGGAAGATTAAATACCAATAGTGCTTGTAATGTAAACTGTATCCCACACAGAGGGCTTTAGTGTCAATCTTTACTTTGGTTGTTACTTTAGGCAGCATGGGAGAATTCTTACCTTTATTAAAAAACATGGAGGCCATCTGTCCCATCTCGACTCTTTCCACAATGTCAAAGTGGTCTGCAGAACCTCCACGCTCTTACAATAGAAAAAAGGGTTATCATTTTATATCAGTATTTCATTGTACGTACAGGATACACAAGGTCATATGGAATGTCAAATTAGTGGGGCGAGTACTCACGAACAGAAAGAATCGGTCGAGTCTCAACTGACTCTGACCGTCCTCTGACTGTGACCTCATCATCTGAATAGTCTGAACTAGAGTCACTTTTGCTGACCTAGAGGGTAAAGACATTCAAATCTTCAGTCAAGTCACTCATCATGTTTACACATGTATACTAAGCAGCCAATATTGTGATAATATTGAAAAAATGATATATTGTGTAGGTGTAGTTTGGGCAGTTTTATCATTTAAGGTGTAATTCCACTTAACATTCTAGGAAAAAATTATATTCTAGGAAAATCTATATATCT
>JBBPCX010000028.1:12191440-12219980 GCA_037974365.1 Hydrocynus forskahlii
GTTTTTTTCCTGTTTACACTGTCATGGAACAGATCCGATCTGTGTCACATATGAGCAAAAAATCGGAATTGGGTCACGATGTGCATAACGATGTGCATCAAGTCATAAGGAACCTCAATAAGGAACCCCATTCACATCTAGAAATATTAGAGTCTCCAAAAAGATTCACAAATGATAATTACTACCGGAGTAATTGGCCTAGTGGAAAAGGACACACTAAGGCATAAAAAACCTGAAGCCATAAGTCATACATAAGTTTCAGCTGATGTCAGCCTTTTAAAGGACTTCTGTCTGTAGTCACAGCTGGCGATTGTCTTTTCTGCAGCAACAAGCACATTCTTCAGATTCAAACCTTATCACTTCCTTTTTCCCAGTGGCTGAACAAGTAACTTCTAACATGAGAGGTTTAAATCACATGTTTTCACCTGATCCATCTGCTCAAACTGAGATCAGCCATGTCACTCACTATCTGCTGTTAGATGTACAGTTCATAAAATAAGACTTACTATACTTTTATCCAAAGGCTTTGTTCCACTCACACAAAAAAAGAATGTTTCAAAAAGTATATTATGGCAATGAGAAACTTTTCAATTTTGGAGCCACTAGGCCTCACCAGGGTCACAGGGGGTTTTGGAACCTGTCCCTGCGCAAGAGAGCAAAACCAAGGAAAATATGGGAAGCAAATCTGTGAGGTGCTGCAATTTGGTATAATTTAACAGATTTCCTCTCGTGTGCCTTTTACCACAACACAGTGGAGGGAACAGTCGAACTGAGGAGGAGACAAGACTGTAAAAAGGAGTGCTGTCTCTTTTAACACTTACACAGAGGAATGTACAGACTTACATACTAACTGAACGTTTACAGCTTTTCTAAAAGGAAAATGCCCAAGCTACACTATAAGGCAAAGAAATGTGACTTATAGCAAACCGTGCCGATGGAAATGTTTCCTCATCAGTAGGTTACAGGGACGACCATGAAGCCAAAAATATACAAGTAACAAAATACAGGAAAAAGATGGAAACAATTTTTTATTTAACAATAAACCAAAACTCTTTTGACAAAATGATGCAAAAAGCACCTTGATTGCTTGCAGTCTGTGCAAAGGGTTCATAAAACACCAGTGTGGTTTAGCAATGTCTACTGATAAAAGCAACAATTAGAGCTTTTTTGCTTGCTCGTAAGAAACAAAAATGGAGTTGGAATGCATTTATGCATCAGAATGCAATACTGTTGCATTCTAACAGCGCATTCATGTTAGAATTTATGTTGCATAAACATAAATAACAGCACTGTTTGTCCAGCAACTTATCAATATTTTGGTATAGACCAGTGAACCAGCACCTGGTTAGTTCTTAGTTTTTGATACCCATCAGTACTGAAGATTTAAAGAATTCTTAAAATGCCACACTGCCGTATTTTCATTTTAAACGGATATCATAATTACCGGGGCCCATGCTTCATACTTCATATAGTGACAAAAAAACAACAGTATATTCTGCAAAGACAGTCTGTGCAGGCTCAGACATCCCCCCTTCATTACAACTTACATGATCAACAACAAAACAGTGAATGCAAAGCCCCCTTTATGTGTTCCGCACGACATGCAGGCAACCCCAAAATGAATGAGAATTGTGAAGTCCAGTCCTTCAAAACATTACACAGTACAAGAGGCTGGAATGACATTTCCTGTGCGACTGTTGCGGCCAGTGAAGACGAGTGCTTTTTACCAGATTTGTTCACAGAGTAGTCAATCAATACTAAACTAGTTTCTCCTGCCATATCCAATGCACAGAAATAAAAATAAGTTACACAGGGAAAAAAAAAAAAACAATAACAGGCAATGCAGGTAGGGCATAAGAGGGAAACAACAGACTACAAATTCTGGCGAAAAAGAAGTAAGTGACAACATGTCTTGTAAAAGGGCTTGCTTCAGAAAAGGACTTACAAATGGTGAGTATGGCTCTCCCGACTCTGTAATACCACCAGCCATGTTGACAGAGGGAGATCAATTCTCAGAAACGTAGAAAACCTAAGAGAAGACAAAAAGTCAACTTTCATTAGAGGTTCATGTAACTACAGAAGTAGCAACGTGTCGTCTGAAGAGCTGGGTGGTTTTGACAGTTTATAAACACACACTACACTACTTTATGACACAACATCACACTCTACAACTATTTTGTGTCAATTAAACACATTAACATTAGCTTACAAGGTGTTTTGGGCACAAACTTAGAAAGCACGTCTATGACTGGCTGGCTAGTTTAGCTTAGCTATAGTTTTTATGTCTCAGACTGAATTTAACAACCTAAATCTGATATAACATAGATGCCACTTACCTGTCCTTTGTGACTGGAGTGCTGACAGTTCCTTTTTTAGATTTCTTGCCCAATAAGTTGTTAACTAGCTCCTAGCTAGCTAGCTGGCTAACCAAGACAACAAACCGAAATAAAGAACATAACGGGTGATTTCCAGAAAGTCGTTAGGCAGAATAATGGATTCACATAACAAAGCTGCACGTTTACAGGCACATGTCACGTAAGTGAATAATGAAAACACTCTGTATAACGCGGTTTCCCATTTCATGACCAAGCTAGCTACTTCCCCTGCAGAGCTCCTGAAGTTGAGTTCATGTTGGGCGCCTGAAGGCTCAAGGCGCATGCGCACAAAGGTCACAAGACTCATCACTTCTACCTGCAGTCCCATTTCAGCAACTAATACTTCTGAAAACTGGCTCAAACTTGTTATAATTCCTTGTTCTCTTTTTTAATACTTGAATTTAATTTACTCATATTCAAATACCTGGTGGCCAGGTAGTTTGATTGGAAGGTCGTATATTTAAATCCCGGGACAGCCAGTGGCACCACTGAGGTACCATACCCACATACACTGCACTGCTGGCTGCCCACTGTTTCACTTGGTGAATGGATTAAACGCACAGAAATAATTTCCCAATGTTCACATTGTGTGCTGTCACAAATGAACACATTACACATCTAAATAGATAAAACACAGAACCTAAGTAGCTTTGTGCAACCTTTTGTCTCCATTTTCAAATGCATTATATATCTATATATATTTATATATATATATATATTTATATTTAAACATGACCTGATGTAATATGTTTAATTGATCATGCTCAAAGTGACCAGGACAGGAACTATCATACTACACAGCTTAAATTGTTTTGCTGCCTCATTTTTAAGTGCAACATCTTTTGCCAAAAACAGTCCTGATTGTCACCTTCCATCATGGTATCAGAGATGCATTAGCTTAGCAAATGAAGTGCAAGATTACCAGAACTCCAATATTTTCTGCCTTTATTTCCCAACCCCCTCCCAGATTTTACAAAAAAAGAAGTGATTGTGTTTATTACTAATATGAACAATATGCACATATCCATGATTGATTTTGGCCTGTGCTGAAACAGTCCATGGATGCTGAGTCATTCAGTCAAAATCAGGAAAAAAAGCCTCACTGTAACACAAGACACATCTGGACATGAAGACCACAATGAGTACAACCACACCATTCCTTTGTTTCCCAGTTGGTAGAAAAGATTTTATTTCCCCATTTCGCAGAATTAAAACAGAAAGTGATGAGATAAATGAGTTTGCACCACAGTGTGGAAGAGGAAAAAACCCTACATCTTAAATCATTCAGCAGATTTTCTCCCAAGTACACAGTACATGCTCAAATGCATCCCCCCTTCCCCCATCCTAATTTTCTGTCGGAACGGGTTGATTTAAACAAAAAAAAGGAAAAAAAAAACAAAAGAAAAAAAATAAAACATGGCAGAAATGGTTGATATAAAACAACAAACAAAATTCTTTAAAACAAAAAGAAAATAATAAAACTTTTAAAGTCTAAAAAAATCTTTGTGCTTGCATGCACAAAAAATACAAAAAGAAAAAAAACTAAAATAAATATCATGAAATTCAAAATAAAATTTAAAAAAATAAAACATGAGGACAAGTGATCAGATTTTGCAGGAAAATGAGTGTTTTGCTTATTTTAAAAATACACTGCGTGGTAATGGGGAGCTAAACTGGCTCCGCACCGAGTGGTTCACAGTACCTCCAGAACAGAGTTTTTGTTCAACAATTCTAAATTCCATCAGTTCAGTCAGCCTTTATAGTTTTAGGTAAACCATTCTTTCCAATTTCTTCCGAAATTTCATGTAAATATCTAACTTGCTGATGAAAGACAAGACTAAGAATATATTTTTTAAAAATGCCATGTTAGAATTGTTAAATGGAGTAATCCCCCCCTTCCCCAAACATTTTGAATGCCTATTGAGCAACACTTGCAGTCATTTACCTATTTATAGAGCCCAAGTCCTGAGGAAGAAGCAAGTTACAAAAACGTAGAAGCTAAAATTAGATTGTCAAGGCTATTATTGAATGAGCAAAGAAGAGATCTTAAAAATACACCAAGACATTTTCAATAAGGACTACAGTAAGTCTCTACTTTTCATCAACAGTTCAAGTCTGAATGGAAAAATTCAAACTAAGTGTACCTTAAGAGACACACAAGCATCTATACTAGCAGAGACATGGCTATTGCTTTCATGGCTATTTATGACAGTCTGCTTTTTCATATTTATTTTTTTTTTTGGTATGAGATCAGCCACATATTTACGTATGTGCAAAGATGTCTATGCTTTAAGGCCTCAGTCGAAGTTAGTCCAGGACAGAAAACATGATATGGTAAATGAATTGCAAGTGTTGACAATGGGCTTTGTCCATTAAAAAAGAAAAAAAGGGGGAGAAAAAAAAGACAGGAGAAAGCCAGTGCAATTCTATCAATCTTTAACCTTTGTGCCTGTGTTCCATGTTTTACAGCAAAAGAAACCAAAAAAAGTCCAAATTCCTATCCACAGCCAAGTGAGGGGACCAAATGATCAAGTTTCTTTTTCGTAATTCAATCTTAAGTTGCTTGTTTGCTATTATCTTAAGCTACAAACCAAGTTGTGATGCACTGGGCAAAACTGATAAATTTACCAATCAATACTGAGAGCAGCTGAGAACCTTACCATTAACTTATTCACTTAGTTTTGCTCATGGCTTCGAGGTGACGCATATACCTACACGTGGCTTTATCAAATGTATAAACCTGTCGGCTTCATTACGTTAAAAAATGATGCCAATAAGTAACAACTAGCTAAACCGACAAGTGATCAACACACTGCGCGCAAACGTGCAATGTTTTTTTTTTTTATATCATTGTCTAGAATAGTGTCATGTTGTGAAACATGCCTTTAACCAACAACCTAAAACATAGTCTATGTAAATCTGCTGGACTGCTGTCTGTAAGCATAAAAATTCCTTAAGAGAAAGTGCATTAAAACCCACTCACTTGGTTTCCTACAGACACCTTACCACTATTGTTTAATTTCATAATATACTTAAAAAAAAAAAAAGCACTAGCAGCATGTTCTTTTGCTCTACAGGAAGGTCAGGCTGCAGTATGGTTTTCTGAGGAGCACAGGTAAATGCAAAAAACAGCTCACAATGGGATGTACTCCTGCCAAAGGACAACAGAACACTGACCCATGCTGTCCCCAAATGGAGAGAAATGGAAAGATAGTATTAAAGCTAAGCCAACACTGTTGTGATGTGTGTTGATTCTGAAAAGAAAAAAAATCTCTTAAAAAGGGGAGAAACTGGTTAAAAAAGAAATTCCAAAAAACTGAAAATCTGACACCTGCACATTGCACTGAGTTCTCCAAGGGTCTGGAGTACATGCAAACCATATTCTCATTCCCTTATCTGAGCAAGCACAAGAAAAGTAAAAACACTCAGCACTACAGTTAGGGTTCCAGAAGGGCGTTCTGGTTACAGCAGAATTAGGGGGTTGACACAAAACACGGTGGAGCACTTTTTCCCGATGGGGAGAAATATGAACCCGAGTTAAAACCAAGTTCTGGCCACGTTACAGAGCAGTAACAACAATGAACGGCCAGGAAAGATGCAATACACAGCCTGAAAGCGAGACTATATGCACTGTATTTACTGACAACTAATGATCTATTTAAAAAGTTGAAATGTACTTCTCCCTATTATTGAAAGCGTCTCGTGCTTCACCTCTAGTCATTAATCCCTGCGGTTAAAAATGAATATATAGTATATTGATGTGTTCAACCAATAGCTCTTAAGATATTGTCTGTAGTTTCTTATTTATGCGTTAGGGTACACAAAGGTTGTCCAGGCAAATAAAAGAGTTTTGCCTTAAGCTTTGTCTAAAAAGTGTGCAGGTCTACGTAACACGCTTTGTGTGCTATAGGCGTCTAGCTGAGGTGGCAGGGCTTGACTAGACAGTTCTATTGGTGGGTGCTTTTGGTGCTACCCAGCCCTCCCCCCTCCCATTAGCACTCTCCTCCTGCACTGAGATGAGCAGTGGAGTTATCAGCTGGCGAGGCATTCCTACCTACCTCCCTCCCTCTCCCCATCTATCCCAGCCTAGATCCCTTTAGCTTCCATTTATTTTTAAGTTTAAAAAGTCCTACTTCGACCGTGGGACGCTAAATCACGGCGTTTGTTGCAGAGGTTGGTTCCCCTAACCCCCTCCCACCCTTTCCCACCCTCCCTCACAGAGACACAGGGTGCGGGGCCGCCCCGATACACAGACCGTCGCACCATTCTCCCCCCCTCCAACAGCAGGGCAGTGCAATACACAGACATGGATGAGTTCCCCAGTAACCCTCCCGTAGATTAGACCTGAGAAGCAAGAGAGAAGAGATATGAAATGTTACAAAGGCATCATCTCTTGGAATAAACTGCACAGATTCATTTCAGTCAAGGACTAGGACTACATTATCATCATAAAAGGGGAGGGTGGTTACAGATTTCCAGTCACCCCAAAAATGTGGTTTGGTGTCTCATAATCCCCATTAGTTGTGCTTCTTTCACACACCGAGCAGTAACACGTATAATGGACAGTGTCTCTAGGTAACCTCCCCTCTTAAGTTTAAACAAGTAACTCAGTTCCTTTTGCCATGTCAGTGAGCCTCCTCTTTTCTGCATTATGTCATTGTGATTCTGTTTTAAACACTGAACAACTTGCAGCTTAGCATTAAAATGCCAAACAGCCCAGAGTAAATAAGAGACAGGGATTCACGTACCTAACAGGCGTGTCCTGTGTCGTTTGGGTGGGCGCATCTAAACGCCATAGCAGGCCGACAGCCGCTCCTTCAACTGTGGGGGGAACTGCTCAGAGAACTGCTGCCAGTTCTCTTCCCCCACCTGGTCCTTAAAGCCATGCAGGATCTGAAACATACAGCAGAAAAGTTATTCCTGGAGACTGGTACACTAATAAAGTTTGCAAAGTTAGTCCAAGTTGGTTCTTGTGTACCTTGTAGAACATATCTCTCAGATCATCTTTCGGGTTTACCCAGGAGGCCACGGCATCACAGAAGAAGATGAAGTCCTACAGACGAATACACACAACCAATGTTTACTCTTAAAAAACAAAAAAGAGGTCAGTATTCTGAAGACTCAACTTGATGATGCTTGCAGTATTCATATTCAGTATTAATTGACTTCAGTACAATTGATGGAATTTGTTTAGTCACCTGTACTACACCTCCAGGATTCACCCCAATCATTAAGCAGATGCCTCTGAAGGCTGAATCTTTCTCCTCGTTGTCCCTGATGTTTCTCAGCGATTGGCACCTGAAAACAGAACGCCAAATTATATTACTACACATAAAATCAGCTAAATGGTAGAAACCAATTTCTGTAATTTTTTCTTGGGAGGTTAATGGTCCCATGACATGAAAATTTCACTTTGTGAGATTTTTTTTTACATTAATATGAGTTCACCTAGCCTGCCTATGGTCCTGCAGTGGCTAGAAATTGCGATAGGAGTAAAGAGTGCTTTGGTCATCCTGCTCCGCTATTCAGATGGCTCGATCTGGAATTTGGCCCCGTATGATGTCATAGGGGGAATGGTTACCTCCCTTTTCTCGTTCTTTGCCCGCCCAGAGAATTTCGCACCCCTCCCCTCCACCGACTGTCATGGCTTGCAAACGAGTTAATCATGGCAGTTGGTACCGCAAGCTGGCCCCTCCCGCACCCTCCACCTCGCTCCGCCTCTCCTTCTCCTTATCATTTAAAGTTACAGACACAGAAATGGCACATCCTGGGGAAATCTCATTGTGGGACTGGCTCGAAGTGGCTGTAATTCTGCACCAAGGCTGAATTTCAGCAAGAGACTTCAGATACAGTATTAAGGGACCACTAAGACTTATATAAAAGCACAATAAAATCAGCATGTCATGGGACCTTTAAGGGTGCACCACTCACCAAGGTCGAATAAACTGAGGCAGCATAGGGGCCACCTCCTGCGGACAAACATATCCCAGTCGACCAATCGTAATGGCTGTTACAGCAAAAAAAAAACAAGACAATGCGTCAAGACAAAAAAAAAGAAGAAAACTGCAACACTACACTACTGCTGCCACATTCAAACACAAAAGGGCACAAAAGGGAAACAATTCATGCCATATGTAACTATAGTACCTGTGTTCTCCAGGAGAGTCTTGGGAGTATTGGGTCTGTTTATTATCTCCACAAGGTTGTTAAGCACCAGCCCCACATATGGTTCCATCTCAACACCTGATGCCAAGTCAGAAAACAGCAGTCGGCCACAAGAAAGGTGAAAGGAAGAAACATCTGAACACTACTGAGCTGAACACTACCTCACTCATAAGCTTTGTTTTTGCTGATGCACCAACAATGAATAAAAATGCTTTTATGAAACCAAAAAGAGGTATACGACAATTTGTGATGGCAGACACAAAAACACTGCCAAAATTGTATTGCTAATATGTTTTCAGTTACATTTACTTCAGACCCAGGCAGTTACTTCTCAGAAGTAAACACAACTGAAATCATGCTAGCAGTACAAAGCAGAAAAACTCTTGACTTGAGAGCTAGCTAGCCATCTACCAACAGGAAACTTTCAGGCTACACTGGGCATAAATACAGAACAAGTTTAACACAGGCACTACTAAAAAGCAGATATTAAGGTGCATTAATACCTTAAGCATTTAGAAAAAAAGTAAAGCGCTCACTCACTGGTTAAAGAGACATCAGATTAGGTGGGCTCCCTCAGATTATCATTTTATGCTAAATATATAAAGTGATCTATCAATTGTGTTTTTTTCCCCTTGCCATGTAGACTTTCAGTTTTCATTCAAAAGTATGATCAATTTGTACAAACAACTGATTTACCATGAAGGGCTAGTTGTGAGGTAATGATTGAAATTCCACCCATATAAACCATATTGAAAATAGCATCAAACAGAACATATGACAAAAAATGTTTAATAGTTGCCTTCCTGTTTTCGCTCAAAACACAGAATATAATCCCATCTCCCTTCCTATCTCACCTGAACAATCACCTGCTGCCTGCTTGCTGTCACCTGAGCCTGTAGAGACACCAAACACTGTGACTAGTCTGTCTGCAGCCTACCATGCCAAAACCAATGCGCACACTCAACTAAGAGGCTCAAAAGTCCCAGCTGCAGGATTGAGGACAGACGTACAAGCATGCGTGATCACACACACGCACACAGCAGATGTCTAAATGCCTTGCCAAATTTAAATGGCACAGATTGTTTAGATGAGAGCATCACAATACAAGTCTATGCAGTAATAATGAAGTCTGACAGAGAGCTTCAATTCAGATAACAGAACACTCAAGTCCAAAAATCTGGAAAATTCTGCTGTTCGATGCACTGACCATGCTGGCACGTGTATCTCCCTACAGGATCGGTCATGCATGCAAGTAAATTAGATTTACCCATCTGTATGGAGATTTCACCAATAGCCCAGGTGGCGTTGTTGCAGACAGAGATGAACTCTGGGTTAAGGTTCAGTCCCAAGATAGGCATGAATTCGGCTGCAGACACACACACAAATCATTAATTCATAACACCCCTCACACTCAGCAGTGTGGTTCAACCAGCTACACATCCACCACCACTAAAAATTCTGGAACTACAGCTCAGTTGTTAATAGATTAAATCATTTTTAGGTCCGAATCAATATTAAATTTAGCAGCTCATACTGACCTTAAAGTTCTGATGGCAGATGTACTTTTACATTTGTATACTTTTACAAAAAGCAAATCATAAGCATTGTAAGCACTCAGGGCAGGATTATGCATAATTCTTTGTGGTTTTGCTGAATGTAAATTATCCCTCATTTTTCTTCAGGAAAAAAAAACTTACAGCTTGATACTTTCATGCTTTTTTTGGGTTTGGAAACACTGTACATTGTGTGTTAATTTAACCAAAAATAATTTTGATCCTTTCGACCTGCATTGCTGTCATGCACTTAACCAGGCAGACACTCCTAGTAAGGTTTTGAGGTTTTAAGAGACATCACTGTGGCAGCAATTACAACTTTCTTCTGGTGGCAGCATCATTATCAGTGGGATTTATGAACATTTATACACAAATTCAGTCCAAAGCCATATGACAATACATAAAACATCTCAATATTTGACATCTAGTTTACGATAGAAGCAACACTGCCCAAGTAATTGCATGTAAAATACTATAAACACTAGTTTATACTGTACACACTGGTACCAAAAGCTCTTACCGATGCAGGGCTTCACATGAAGGAAGCAGGCTTTGGTCAGATCCCCCAGGAGAGCGAAAGAGCTCTGTCTCACCTCTGGCATGGTGTCCTACAGACACAAAACAAAGTAGTCTTCAAAATATGCACAATTTACTATCCAATCTTGCTTTTCAAATTACATATCCTCTGTGTACCTGCATGCACTGAAAAAGCAGGGTCATGATGTTGCTGCGGGCAACCAGTTGCTCCACATGGCCACCCAAACCCTCAGCAAGTCCACTGAGCAGGTCCAGAGCCACGATCATGAAGTCCTTATCAGGAGCCTCGTACTGCTCTGGGTGCTGGTTATACATCTACCATAGAGATAAGGGACAGGGCAAAAACATGTTCATGAAAGCAAATGTGCAATGTGTTCATGTGTAATGGATGCAAAGATTACATACGGCTCTGACACCTATCCTTAAAATAGGATTGTAACCAACTGCCATTTACTAATATTTGAGCAATTATTTGAGTATGAAATTTTATAACTGAATGTAAACAAAGGATATGGATTTTTTTATTTAGTTTTGTATGACCACATAAACTATTCTATTATAGTAGTAGACTACTACACCACTAACAATTTTCAGCATATAATGCAAAACAGGGGGGTCTCAACTTATGTAGCATATTCATAAGGGGTAAATGTCAAAGAAGAACCAAGTGGTAACTCAAATTGTCAAACATTTAAATGGTCATTTTATTAAATGTTAACTTTAACCCTAACTAGCACTTTCATTGGTAGTCACTCAATCACTGACTAAAGATTCTGGACTGCCGTAAGGCGGCGCTGACAAATACTGCCAAGTATAGAGAATAACGTGAAAAAGCATAAACACAGTAGCAAGAACTACTCTATTCAATTTTATTTATATAGCGCTTTTACAACCAAGCTGTCACAAAGCAGCTTCACAGAGTTCGAGTCCAAGACCCTAGTGAGCAAGCCAGATTACACACGTGTTTAAAGCAATAAAAACGACTAGGATGGAAAGACAGATTTAATGCATGCTGACTGGAAGGTAATTTAGATTTTTTGATTAAAGGATGGCAGTGAAGGTTGTATGTGCACTCACCATTGCCTGAGCGAGGGTTTTCTGAACTAGAGTGACACAGCGCTGGTATACTGGCTCACAATAGGGAAGGAAGCCACTCTGTAGAGCAGTGGCCACTGATGACAGACACTAAACAGATAACAAGAGAGTCTCAGTATGAAAACTTCCCTCTTTACCACGTGGTACCGGTCATCTCTGTATCCGTCCCATTCTACTAATAAATCAAATCCATCACCTCCAGCAAAGGGAACAGATCCTTGTCCTCATCTTTCAGCTCATTCCATTTCTGAATAAGAGGGGGCATCAGCTTCTGGATATATTCCTGTGAGAATAAGCAAAATATGCAAGTTCATATGCAAAATTCAAATAAAATCAGCACACTTATACAGATTTACATTTAGCATTTCAAAAAGAAAATGCAGCAAATTAAGCAAATTCTTATGCAGTCAAGCATAATCAATTACACTTTAGTAATCATACTTGTGCACGCATCATTAAGAGTGTTCTGAAAACTCACAGGCTGATTGAGATGGTGGCCCACAGAGTCAGCCAGTGTCCCAATGGCATCATACAGGATGAGAAGGTTTTTGTGCTGGTATTTCCCAAAAGCAAAGACCAGTGTGTCTAGAATAAAGCCCAGATAAGGAACCAACTCAGTGCAGGCCTCTTCCTCCAGAGTTGCAAATGCACTGTGGGGAAATAAATAAAAAGGAAAAGTCAAGCAAAACTTTAAAACAGTATCATAGGACTGCATATTACAATTTGTTCATTTATGCAGTACAGTTTGTGCAGTACTGAGAATGCAGAGGGTTGCAATCCATTACAAATGTTTACTATGGACAGTAAGCATAATGACCAACAATTATAACAATTACATTAAGGCTGTCCAGTTGTTTCTGAAAATACTGCAAAATATCCATATCGTGCAGCCCTGGAAAGCAACATTCATTTGGAATTAAACTGTTCAACGTGACACGTTGGAACTTCAAAGCAAGTTCACAGGTCCTTTGAACAAAGCAAGGTTTAACCACATCTTTGAAAATATTAACACAAACACACCTGCAGGCAGCCTCCTGCACTCTCTTGTTGCCATCAAGGATTCGTTTGAGCAGCTCGGTCATAAGGGGTTTGAGGTAGGAGTCAGGCGGTTGGCTCACCACCCAGTGAGCATAGCGGCTAAGTGTCCAGCATGCAATGGAACGAACCAGAGCTTTCTTATCACACAGACACTGGATCAGGTGGGGAATCAACTCAGGCAGGTAAGGAACCATGCCCTGGACACAACCTACAGTGGGGGAGAGAACACGAAAACCAGTGAGAGGGAGCAAGAAGGCAAGAGACAATTTAATAGAAAATGCCATTTAAAAATAAGAGCACAACTGAAGTTTGAAGCAACAGCCATCTACAAAAATATGGGTAGAGTTTCAAGAAAAACAGTTTAGCAATTTGACATACTTTCATTTATTTTAATACAAGAGTGTAATATAAATAATATATAAATATATTTCAATAAATTAATGCGTTACCCTTATAGCTAAATGAAAATGGGTCAAACATCTGCCACAGGTTTAACCTACCCTCAGCAATTGCTCCCAGTACCAGAATGCCAGACTCCTTGATGACCCAGTCTGGGTGGAACAGCAATTCCTTCAGCAGTGGAAGTAGGTGGGGCAGAAGCTCATCCCGGAATACATTCGCCAACACATCCAGTGCTGCTGCGGAACATTTACCTGGAGAAAGATCATCAGCTCAAATTTTAGTCAATAATTATTATGAAAAAGACAATTACAAATGAAAATGATTTAGTCTACATATTAGATATATTAGGGCAGCACAGTCTGCATAATAGACTATATTAACTATATAGCAATATTATACTACCCCTTATAATAGACAAAAACACACTGATGGACTCCTAAAGGACTATAGAAGCATAAGTAAAATAACTACATTTGTTGGAGCATCATTTTCTAGGTTAATCAAAATAACCAAAGAAATGTGTTTGGAATTCCTGAGGTTAGTCAGGACACTCACTGTGCACTTTTGTGACTCTCTTAGCATATCTCAGGCTCATGCAACATTATTCTGATGATGATTAACAAACTATATTGAACCTGCCTAAAACCTAGTACATTTAGGAAAATGAAGTGGGTCCATTTCACATCTTGAACTTTTGGTTCTAAAGATTTGATACAAGATGCATAGATCTGTCGCTCTCACTGTAGTGGATCAGACAGTATGAATACTTGAACATCATGGACTGTCAAGTTGTAGCTTGTCATCACCTCCACTGAAACCAGATGGTTCTCACCAGCAGGAAAGGTAGTTTCCAGATGCCATGGATGTACTGGAGTCAGAAAGAGCACGTAGTACACAGAAGAAATCCTACCCATTCAAGGACACACATCTAGTGTAGATAGAATGATCAATGATCAAGCAGAGATGTGACGTGTACTCTAAGAATCCACTTACGTAGATTCCAGTCAGACAGAGTGTCATCATCGTCATCATCATCTTCATCGATATCCTCTCCCTCTTCTCCCTCTCCCCCCTCGTGCTGCAGTGTGACTGTGCGGGACTTGTGAAAGCGGGGTTTAATGTCTTGCTCGCTGTCTGGAATAGCCTCGTCCTCCTCCACGTCACCCTGAAGCGGGAGTACAAGGTCAAATAGGTACTGAGACAGGCTTCTAATGAAACAGACAGGCTTTCTAGTCACAACTGTCCAAGAGACTACACGATCAGAACATCATGATTTGAAAACTCTTAATCTTGTTCTCATTTTCTGACCAGGGAACATAGGGTCAAAGGATTTCATTAGAATAATTGCAGCAATACTTTTAATACAATAGGCCTGTCAGGGCTGAGAGATTCATTTTAAGCGCCACGTAAAAGCTGGAAAACATTTAAAAGCATCAGTCTCCAGACTGGGCTAAAGTGATGTATCTGAATATGCGAAGATCAAGTTCTAATTTTAAACATTTAAACCATTCTCCCCTGCAAATCTGCCTTCAACGCATGTCAGATGAGTTAAGACAAATCACACCTCCAACCCACACACATTAGCTGTAGAGCATAATAGCTGTAGTAGTTAGCAGTTGAATCTGACATCAAACCCAAATGTGTTCTGATAGATGGAGCTTCAAGGCCTTGGGTCAGACAGTATGAATACGTGAAACATCATAGAGAAGTCTCAAGATCAAAGATATCGTCATCCCCACTGACCAGCCATGAGATCAAATACTCAAAAGGTCTGCAACCAAAGCAGCAGCAAATGTGTTTTTACCTTCAGCAAGATGATGTCGATTTCAGAGTACTTCATTCCATTCACTAGAATAGGAATCAGCCTAAAGAGGGTCACATTTAACATATCGTGAGTGCACTTTTAGTTTGTTCTTTGTCTTTCTCTGTTCTTTATGCTTTAATTTAAAAAAAAATCCTTTAAAATCACAATTTTCAAACATATTATTTAACAAATGCACATGCTATTTATGTCAATATAAGAAATACATGCAGTGACTATTGAGTAGTCTGCCTCTATAGTGTGTACAAGTCTCAATGTTTACACAAAGACAAAAATCAATCTCTCCAAGAGCTACAGCAGAATGCTGGAAGGAACACCAAAATTAGCCATGTCATACGATATTGAGGGTGCTAATGGGTGTGCGGAACCGGGCTGCAGTGGATCAGACAGTATGAATACTCAAAGCATCACAGTATGAATACTCAAAGCAACTCTGTCATCATCTCCATGGCGACAGGCTGGATGTGCAGCAAATGCTGTACCCATTGCCCATCTCCACCCAGCAGGGCTGGCAGCCAGCGAGAAACCTTCTATTAATACAAAAGTTCATGTCAAACCAGATACAACAGGAGCTAATTCCCCAATTAGAATCAACTATATCCCCAGTCAAAGTTGACTTACTGAACGAGGTGTCCAGAAAGCACATCCTTACAGATGGGCTGCTCAGCCAAAGTAAGCCAGAACTCGCAGGCTTCCAGAGCAACATTCTCATCCGGGTCTTGCGTACGCTGCAGCATGTACTGAAAAGCAAAGATAATGTGTCAAAAGATGTCAGAGTTTCAGTTAAATGGAAGTGGAATACTAGTCAGCAATCGCATGACCCCATTCAGCTTCAAAACAAAACCAGGTAGTGCGAATGTTTTCATATTCAGTCCATACATTTTACTCTAAAAGTCTCATACCCAAAAAAATTCATGCTTACTACTATAATTTAGCCTGATAAATGCTTCCCCATGAGAGACACGATTTAGGGTGAAGTTTATAGTGGGACAGTCGGTGTACAGCCGTCTTTGAAAGATTGTGAACCCTGCCGAATTTTCTATTTTTCCGCATAAATGACCTACAACCTCAAGTCCTAAAAGTAAGATAGAGAACCCAATTAAACAAAAAAAATGTTCCATGCATTTCAGCATAAAAGCCCATCTGCAAAACACGACTTACTGAACGAGATGTCCAGACAGCACATCCTTACAGATGGGCTGCTCAGCCGAAGTAAGCCAGAACAGATATGTAGTACTGGATCTTTTCCTCCAAAAATAAATGTCCAAGTATAATGTGTGTCTCATTTATATCGTCTTTCCGTAGGACTTTAGGATGCAAAATCTGATGCATTATTTATGCAAACATAGCATAGAAAATTCTAAAGAGACCAGAGACAAAGTTCCTGAAAAACAAGAAACATCTAAATAGCAGAAAGGCCCTATAACTTATGACTGGTGTGATGGGGAAAAGCGGGGCTTACCTGAACAATGCTGTGCATATGTGGGATGAGTCTGTCAATACGGACTTCAAGAAGCATGACCAGCGCACGACACACGTTCTTCCTCACTTCAGAGTCCTCATCTGCAGCCAGTGCAAAGAGACTCTGACATGCCACCACAGGAAAGAGGAATCAGACAAAGGTAAGGGGTGTCAGCAAAACAGTCAACTAGAGATAGTTGTCTGACTGCCTCTCTCCATGTTAAAGTTCTCAAAAAACTAATGAGAAGTAACGCCATGAATCGTTACCTCAATGAAAGTGTCAATGTTATCCATCAAAGCTTGAGCTCTACCGATGATAAACTGGTTCACACAAGCAATGGCATGAGATCTGTAGACAAGGAGCATCAAATAATCCATCATCAAATATGAAATAATATCTGTCAGGCACATGAACGGCTATCTAACGGAAGCATCACGGTTACGGCAGAATATAAGAAAATGGTATGATCTACTGACCTTATCTTGGGACTACAGTGCTTGAAGAACTGAAGGAACTTGGGGATCATGATGTTTAGAGGGCGATTCAGTGCATCACTGTCTAGCAATTCTGAAGAGTCTTCACAGATCTTCTGCAAAGCTCCAAACGAACCCTGAACACACAAAAACAAGGAAAGCTGTCATCGATAAACATGTCAAAATGGAATCAGAATTAAATACTAAGAATAACGAATATTTTCACCATCTCTTTGGTAAATACTTGATGTAACACGGTTAAATGACGGTTGTTTGTAGAATGATGTATATGTCTCACTGACAAACGTAGGAGGCTGGTCAGGACACTCAAGAGCACACAACATTGCATTTGCTTTTATCTATTTGCACAATGCAGCCTGCTGTGATATCAATACCTATTCCAGATCAATGCCATCAAATAAATAAGCAAAGTAAAGTGGCCCCTTATAATCAACCGTGAACACAACACACCACAGCACACAGTGACATTAATGTAAAATTCTCTCTGCATTTAACCCATTCACCAAGTAAAGCAAGGGGCTGCCACTAATGAGGGGCACCCGGGGAGCAGTGTGCGGGGACTGTACCTTGCTCAAGGGTACCTCAGTGGTATCTCTAGCAGTCCAGGGATTCGATCCCACAACCTTCTGGTTGCAGAGACAACTCCCTAACCACTAGGCCACCAGTAACTGCTCCATAAGTTAACAAATATTTTGCAGCCCTAACAGACAAAATGAAAAATGAGTGGGAAGACTATGATTAGCAGCAGAAGGGAGAAGTTAGTAGGAATTTGCAAACAGACATAGGTGGCAGTGCTGACCTCACAGGTGTTATAATCCTCCGAGTTGAGCAAGTTGCAGAGCTGAGGTAGCAGCTCAGGCCATGTCTGCAGCTCCCCTTTAGAAGCAATGGTTGTGATCAGGATACCTGGGTGGGAAAAATGAGACACCTTTTATAAACGCTGGTTACTTTCAGAAAGTCTTAAGACATCACAAGAATAACTATTGAGTTTGCACCAGTACGAATTAATCAATCAGCACAGTAACTACTCTGATTTCAGCACAAGAATATAATAATGCCAAATGCATATGTTAGGAAAAATATTTCTCCAAACCATATGAGCAAAGAACAATTATGCACCCGTAAATGTACCTAAAAATGGATTGTGCAGGGTGGGTTGGGGCACACACAGCACACCATATCGCCTATTAAAATCAAGCTTAAATTCTAAGTGCAGCACAGACTCACCAATGGTAGCACGGATGAGGGGGGATGGGTCCCCAATGTTGCTCAGACATTCTTGCTTGATGAAGTCTGCCACCGCAGGAGGGAAGTTCTGGTAGTGAGCCTTCACATTGTTCTTCAAAATCAAACCACTGAGCGAACGCGTCGGTTCATCTGTGAGGTGAAGAAGAGACAGGTCCTCACAAATGGGGTTCGACTGGAAGTGTGAATGTGTGAATGCCGCACGGAACAGGCAGCCACAAAAACAAAGAAAAGAAATCAGGCTGTGGTAAAGGCCTGAAGTGGTGAGTGGTACAAAACAGGAAACAGAAGAATGGTAAAAAGGAACAAAATAAAACATAAGATGACCTAGACATTTGGTACAGACACAATCTTCAGCAAAGCCCCAGGCCTTCCAGATCTTTGATAAATTTACAGGTTCATGTGTATTTAAGGGTAGCTCTGACTTTAGTCTGAGGTTTTTTTCCCCAAACATTCGAAATGCATAAAACTCAATCTATAGAAGGAAGGTTGGATTTTTAATTTGTCTCTCCTAGAAAACAAGACAAAAAGACAGCATAATTGGAAAACTATTGCTTCTTTCTCATGAGCAGGTGCTGATAATTTCGCTTAGCAACATGAAATGCTATGAATCTGCAATGCAAGAAAAGCCAAATATCTTTAAGGTGCTTTATGCTAGATCAGTATCTAGGACTATTGTCACTGGACCATAGTCAGAAAATACTGTATTATGTATTGGAGGGAAAAAATAAAAGAATGGATCTTATCATGTAACAAATCCTGTTATAATGCAAACTGCCATATATGTGATGTCATGCATTTAGCTGTGTATAGATTCGTGTTTCAGCAATTCAAGCATTCTTGTTTACTTCTAGATTCTTAAGTGAAGTACAGCTATTAAAAACAGCTGTTTTAATAAAATAGTTTTATGTAGTAAGTAAACACTGGCAAATTTTACAGACATGATTCACTCTCAAGACCAGAGAGTCCATAAACAGTATGTGCACTGTAAAAAGAGCGCATTCTGAATCTTTGTATATTCGCATCCTGCCAGTTTAGACCATAAGGACTGTTGCATACCAGATTGCTTTTTGAAAGAAGCACAACACAGAGATAGCAAATCAGAAGCCTCTTATTAACATTGTATATTAGTCCAATGGCTAAAATAAGTACATTTATTGATCTGATACATATTAACAGAGATGAGATCAATCTAACAGCAAGACATTTGAACATTTAGGTAGATCCCAACTTTTTACAGACCCTGTATACTAAATGGCACGTCATAGATGAAAGACATGCCATTTAGTTTTCTTAGATAAAAGACCTACCTTCAGACTTCAATCTCGTCAAGACAAAAATGAGATAGTTGTTGAAGTCAGGAAACTGGTTCAATTGCTCCAATTTCTGAAGGCAGGGTTAAGGGGAAAAAGCACTGTGGGGAAGCATTTGTGAGTCAAACATATCAAGCCTCTTTTGACACCCATGCTTCACCAGCTGGGATAATGATAGTAAGTGATTATGTAAAAACCCATAATTCACTGTGAGTGCGTTCGAGCCTGCCTCGACAGCACAAGGCTGCAACAATAGTGGAAATCACAGTGTCTCCTCACTTCACCCCAAGTCTCTCTGTCTCTGTTGCTATGATTACAACTGCAGCACTGGTAATTCTCATGCAAATTGATCTGCCTAACACAAGCAAAAGGACTATATGTTACTGATAAAGCATAGCACGATGTAAATACAGAGGGATCATACATAAACAGCACAGTACTGAACAGATTCACCTGGGTACAGTTCACACAAAGAAAATGACTTTTGAAATTGTGAAGGATACTTGCTGCACAGCTCTCTGTGTGGCTGTGTTTGGGGACTGAGAGTCTTTCAGGAGCTGAAGGACCTGCTGAAGTCCCTGTTCATCCGGCTGCCACTCCATCCTACAAACATAAACAAAAGTGAGAAATAGTCTGCACAGCACAGGAAATATACAAACAAATACTCCATATCGACAAAAGTATTGGGACACCTGATTATTACACCAACAAGGAATTTAATGCCATTGCAAAAATACAAAGACTTTAATATGGTTGTCCAAAATATATTGGTATGCTGAAGCATTAAGATTGCCCTTCACTGGAAGTAAGGGGCCAACTGAATAATAATTAAGTGGTATCCCAATACTTTTGTCCATATTGCAGCTTCTTGACGATGATCTGTACAGCATAGAACTTATTTCACAGATAGTGACATTGGCCTGAAGTGGAAAATATGGAAACAAATAATAAAAACCCTGCACAAAAACTACTAATGAATAAGGAGGTAAATTCAAATTGGAGCAGCTATATAACTAATAAGACTGCCCTCAAACCAGCTATACCCTTGGTATTTATTTTTTCAGTTCTGAAGGCTTAGTGTGTGTGTGTGTGGGGGGGGGGGACTCTACAGCCAAACAAAGAGCTCAATGTCCCGGACACTGTCATTAATCCCCAAATAAACCTGTGCCACCTGGTTCGGCTGCTATCTAATCTAGCCTAGTTTTCCAGCCTCAAAAGGCTCCTACACAAGTTGACATTACACAGCTAGCTCGTTATTCCTCAAACGTGGCTAAACACCACTTTCTGGAGCACCGTGACACCCAAATAAAAGTCCAAACCTTGGTTTGCCTTTTCAAAGCCACATTCGGACATGAAAACTCGTTTTTCACCACATAATAAGGACCAACCTCCTCATCATCAAACAGAGAGCTAGCAACAGTGAGGAGTTTTCTGGTAGCTAGCTAGCGAAGGTCCGTTGGAAAGAGTTTTCCTTGTTACGTCTCGTCATTAACGGCTGAATTAAGTATTAAGCAAACTTAACACATTTTTAAAGGCGCTTTACAGGTTTCACGGACTCAAACTAGTCGTGTTCGCAAAATTACCCTGTTAGCAGCATGCCGCTATTTAGCATACATGCTAACTAGCGGCCTTTCTCTGGCCATGTGTGAAATTCGCCCGGCGCCTCTAACACCAGGCCAATTCTTCACTACAAACACAAAAAAGTGACCGCAATCACACACGAATGTTTAATGAAGGATAATCAACAGTCTCCACAAATTTAACCGATGGAGTAAATCCTGCGCTGCACGAGATGTTGAAATAAACGTGATCCAGTTTAGCTAAGCTAACGTGCTAACCTGCTCGATTTGAAAACAAAGTTAAAATCCACATAGCAACAGACAACAGAGCTCTCACATGCTCTCAGACAGAAAAGTAGCACTCATTAGTCCGGCCTGTAACTTACAAAGCCCGTGTAGAGGTCTGTAGAGCCAGAAGGGACGCATGCACCAGTGTGTGGACAGTGTGAGGAGCTGCAGGCTGAGGGAGAGCTCTGATAGGGTGTCCGCCGGCTCTGGGTTGGACCCCCGCGGCTCTGGAGCGTCACTCTACCGTCATCCACCAGGACCTCCCTACAAACTAGCAGTCCTGAACCAAATACTCATTATTTTCATTATTGTCTAACTTTTCTACCTCCACCACGTGTCAAAAGTTTTAGCACACATTCTAACTGTTTACACATGAAAAAAAATCAATATCTTTTTATAAAGAGATAAGAGACAGGCTATACAGGGACATACAAAACTGAGAATCTTATCTGGTTGCACTGCACATTCCTATGTATTGCAATGACAATACATATATTCTTATTTATTGTAATAGGTTTAACTTCCTTCCCACATCTCCACAAATTCCACATCTACAACTCCTCCCCCTGTCACACATCCGTGCAATAATCTGTGCAATAACCTGTTGCTACTATGTTGT
This sequence comes from Hydrocynus forskahlii, assembly GCA_037974365.1. NCBI lineage: Eukaryota > Metazoa > Chordata > Actinopteri > Characiformes > Alestidae > Hydrocynus > Hydrocynus forskahlii. The sequence continues at coordinate 12,213,408 of JBBPCX010000028.1, forward strand.
GCAGTTTCATACAGGCCATTCTTTTGCTATGTGGTTTACCATGTGCAACACTATGCAATGTTCTTATTGGGTGCTAAAACATTCTCATTATGTGCAATAGTCTTACCATGTGCATATCACTTATTACTTAAATAATATTACTTAAATACTACTGATCTCTACCACATGCAGTAACACTGCTCATAACCCCCATCTGTACTGTTAGTAATGGACTTACCTGTAAGCTACTTATTTATAGTATTTATATTCAGCATTTGTGTATTTATCATAGTGTATTTCCTATTGGGTTTTTTTCTAAAGACTTTTTAATGGATTTATTTACATTTTATATTTTATATTGTTCTTGTCTCTGTGTGTCTCTCCAAGACAAGTCAAAGGTTTTATCACACCTGAACATGGCATGACTGCACAGACACACAGAAATACAGAGACTAAAACAATATAAAATACAAAGTCCAAATAAATCCAATAAAAATATATAGAAAAAAGCCTTAATTTGAAATGTAATATAAACAAATATGTTGGGTATACATACTATAGATAAGTAACTTACAGTCAAGTCAAATGCTAATGATACAAATGGTAGTTAGGAGTATGTAACTGCATTAAATAGATATCAGTAATAGATAAGTAATTGTGACATAAGTAATGATATTTACATGGTAAGACTATTGCACATAAGATATTGCACATAAGAAATAGTTCAGCACCCATTTAGAAAACTTCACATGAAATTGCACATGGTAAGATTATTGCACATAATCAGATACTGCACATAATGATAATGTTTTAGCACTTGAATAAAAGCATTGCACAATATTACACATTGTAGACATCATAGCAAAATAATGCACACAATGATAATTAACTTCCTTCCCTCTCTATAACTCTTCTCTCTGTCACACATTCACACAATAATCTATCCAATAACCTGTTGCTACTTTGTTGTACAATTTCTTACAGGCTTTAAATAAATATTATGTGTATCACTATGCGCATTATTTTGCTATGATGTGCAATTGGCTACCATGTGCAAGATGGTGCAATGTTCTTATCAGGTGCTAAAACATCATTATTATGCGAAATATCTTATGTGCAGTAGTCTTACCATGTGCAGTATCATGTGAAGTTTTCAAGATGGGTGCTGAATCATTTCATTATGTGCAATTTGTCATTTCGTTATATGCAATTTATTAGTATGTGCAATAGTTTTACCATGCAAATATCTTTACTAACGGCAATAGCACTTATCTACGATGTTTTTAAATTCATTAAGATTTGGTATTTTTTATTGTTCTTGTCTTATATATATATTAAGCAGGGCCTGTTTTTCTTAACAAACATTATACATGCTATTTATTCACTGATTTAATTTATTTTTATTTTAGATCAACTTAATGAAATTTTTCTATTTTCCCCTGCAAACAACAGTAATTGACTGTCAGTAGCTTTAATATTACGTACGTTTATGAAATGTACTTTATATCCATCCATTTTATATACACACAAATTTGTGTGTGTGTGTGTGCGTGTGTGTATCTGCACTTGTGTTTTTTTATAATTTTTCACTCACATTTTTTATTTAATTTTTTTTTTCTCTCACATGCTTTTATTCATGCACACACATACACGAACGCGCGCGTTGGTTCCGGGTTTCTACTCCTTCAGTTCCACTAACAAACTAACAGCATCAAATGTGAAACCGAAACAGCACAGTAAAACTGTTGACATTTTTTGTTGTTAGTGATTAATTTGTATCTCCACTTCGAGGGACTGTTCACAGCTGACTCGTGAGTTACGAATGGTTCCAAGTTCTTTTCTCTCAGCAGTGAAGAGAATCACTGCACTGAAGCTCAGCTCTACTGTCACTACATTTAATTGTTGGATCCTCAGTGATACTAAAGAGGTATTACGTGGTTTTTTTTCTCCGGATCGTAGTCATGCTTACCTTAATTGACTTTAGAGTCCTAACAGATCTTACTGTAATGTGGAGGGTCTGAAGAACCTGAGGAACTCCTGCAATGGCAATGAAATGGTGTGGGTTTCCACATCGTATCATATCAACTTCTGCTTTTCTGATTCTTGCACTGTTATCTTGCTTATTCATCAGCCTGTCTTATGATCTAAAAACATCAACATTAAGAGTAACATCACAGTCCGAGCAAAGAACAAAGCGTGATACGAATTTGAGAGGTCGCTTCCAGTACAAGACAGGAAACCTTTCTAATGATGTCCAGCCTGATCAGCTGCCCCCTGGCAAGGACTGCAGCATTGCTGTGGAGAGGAGGTTTGACTGTGGCCGGGACCGTGCTCTGACCCAGGATGAGTGTGTGGAGCGAGGCTGCTGCTATGTGCCTTTTCCCAGTTCTGCTTATGGTGGTCCTCCTTGGTGCTTCTACCCAGTTTCGTACCCTGGCTACAGAATGGGAGAACTTATTCCCACTCCTAGGGGTCAGGAGGCCACCCTTACACGCTCCACTCCTTCTTACCTCCTCCGAGACATTCCTACACTGAAACTAGAAGTGATGGCAGAAGAAGCAGGTCTTCACCTCACAGTGAGTAACACACTTCTCTGTATACCTGAATGGGATTTAGAGTGCGTGCATCCTGGAACCCCCTGCCTCGCATCCTTTGGCCCCGGGATAGGCTCCAGGTTCCAGCAACCCTAGTGAGGAGTAAGCCGTTACAGAAAGTGAGTGAGGGAGAGTGAGTGAACCTGGAACAACAGGAAAGAGAGTGTAGGTGTGTAAGAGCTAAGGGTGGGCAATGTATGGATAAAAAATTATGGCATACCATTTTCACAAAACACAATACATGTCATATTTAATTTTGATAATTTAGGCAAAAAGTAGCAGCAATACATTTATTTCTTTCCTATTTTTTGTACTTAAATTTAGAAATGTTTGTATTGTGTAAAAATCACTAAGAGCAAACCAGTACAGATGGTACAAGTTTACTTGGAAAGCAGCCTTTTTATGTTGAGTTCTATTATAAAATAAGTTTTTCCTTTCTCCTGTAAAGATCTGTACATGTAAAGTTTTGTTCTGTCATGTATTATCCTGCACAAAATCCAGTTCTAATATAGCTCTATATGTGATGAAACGTGGTTGGTGACAGTTGTTTAAGCACTGAACATGTCCATTATATGCTCAGTTATTCTGTGAGGGGAAATAATTATTTGATCCCCTGCTGAATTTGTAAGTTTGCTGACTTACAAAAAAATGAACAGGCTCTAATTCATGAGATAGTTTCATTTTAATGGAGAAATACAGAATATCAACCAGAAATCAAGAAAAAAAACATGTTACATTGTCACAGCGCCGGCCGCGCCGGTACTTCTTCCTGGAACCAGACAGGGGGAGCTCCGGGGCGACCAGAAAGCCATAGGCGCGAGGCAGGTTTCTTCACCGTGACTTTTATTTGCAGGATACAGATACATATAAACGTGCAGACGTTTAGTGCAGTGCCCCGACCCCAAACAGAAACCCAAGACAGACTTTATACCAAGACAGAGACTCGAACAACCAATGACTAGACAGAACGGAACAAGGGGCACGTGAAACTAATAACGAACTCAAGATACCAGAAACAAGGAACAGACATGCATGGCACGGGGGTGACCCCTACTGGCCACCCCATGAAACACAGAAAACAGAAAAATAGAAAACACCCCCGTGACATACATAAAAGTTGTAAATTGATTTGCATTTCACTGAGTGAAATAAGTATTTGATACCCAAGCAAAACACGACTTAGTGCTGGGTGGAGAATCCCTTGTTGGCAAGCACAGCAGTGATGTTTCTTGTAGTCGGTCACCAGGTTTGCACACATCTCAGGAGGGATTTTGACCCACTCCTCTTTACACAAACTCTAAATCCTTTAGGTTTCTTGCTTGCTGCTTGGCAACTCGAAGCTTCAGCTCCTTCCACAGATTGTCTACAGGACTGAGGTCTGGAGACTCCAGGACCTTAATGTGCTTCTTCTTTAGCCACTCCTTTGCCACCTTGGTAGTATGTTTGAGACATTGTCATGCTGGAAGACCCACAACCCATCTTCAGTGTTCTGGCTGAGGGAAAGAGGTTTTCGTCCAAGATTTTACGGTACGTGGCCCCATCAGTTGAACCCTTAGAGGAAAAACATCCCCAAGCATAATGTTTCCACCTCCATGCTGGACTGTGGGGATGGTGTTCTCCTTCCTCCTCACACGGCAGGTCAAGTTGATTCCAAAGAGCTCGAGTTTGTTCTCATCTGACCACAGCACTTTCTCCCAAGCCTTCTCTGAATCATTTAGATGTTCACGGGAAAACTTTAGACTGGCTGTACATGTGCCTTCTTGAGCCGGGAGACCTTGCGGGCACTGCAAGATTTCAGTCCATTATAACGTAGTGTGTTACCATTGGTGTTCTTAGTGACTTTGGTCCCAACTGCCTTCAGGTCATTACCAAGTGAAGTGAACGTGACCATTTTGTGAACACACCAAGGCACACAGTGCGAACAGCACAAAATTCTTCTTCTGCGTTTAACCCATTCACCAAGTGAAGCAAGGGTACCTCAGAGGTGCCACTAGCAGTCTTGGGAATCAAACCCACAACTTCCAGATTGCTGGGCGTACGCCCTAACCAAAGCTGGTGGCCTAGTGGTTAACAAGCTCCACCCATGTAGTTCTGGGCTTACGGAACGTGGCTCACCTTTCTTATGATCGTCCTCACCCCATGAGGCAAGATACTGCATGGAGCTCCAGACTGAGGGCAATTGATGGTCATTTTATATTTCTTCCATTTCCGAATAATTGAAGGTTGTCACCTTCTCATCAAGCTTCTTGTTGATGGTCCAGCCTTGTGCAGATCTACAATCTGGTCCTTGACGTCCTTTGACAGCTCTTTGGTCTTGCCCATGGTGGTGGAGAGGTTGGAGTGGAAGAACTGATTCTGTGAATAGGCGTGCTTTATATACATAACAAGTTAAGATCAGGAGTATCTGTAATCTCATACATTAGAGACTGTTCATGTCAGCAAACTTACAAATTCAACAGGGGATCAAATAATTATTTCCCCCACTGTAACTGATTATGATAACAATAAATGTCATCCTATGGACCAGCCCTATGGGGAACCAATGTATAATACCAGACAAATGTTTGCACACTAGTTGAATGTGTGTGTTTTATATATATATATGTATGTATGTATGCCTAATATTATACACATAAGGCTCCAGTTTATTTTAGTTGCTTATTCATAAATTTGCTTACAAGCAATTTATGAAAAAAAAATTGTGTTCTGAAAGGCCTTCCCACCAAATGTTTTTCACAGTCAACAAGTATCCAGCATATGTGGACTTTTTCAAGCCAGTTGGAAAATCCCAGTTGGCTCCTCATGAAGCTGCATGAAGTCATGCCAGGAGTGTGCAAAACTGGATCAAGGTTTCTATAAGACCTTTACAAAATTGTTTAAAAACCAAAAATGAATACAATATAAGAAGAAAATGGTGCAAACATTTGATTGGATTTCAGCTGATCTGATCCCAGACTGATAACAGTATGAAAAATATCAGCGACAGCATTAGAGCAGAATGTTATTTCATAGTTTTCATCTCCTTACTATTTATCGAAAACATGGAACCTAATAAAATTAAGGAAATCCTTTCTATGGGTAGGAGTGGGTTAACTTTTCACTGACACTGTAAATGTAGAAACTGCATTGATCAAGATTATTTGTCTTCTTGTAATATCTTATGCAGCTGAAGGATCCCTTTCTTGCTCGATATGAGGTTCCCTTTGTCACAATGCCATCCATCAAACCTGCAGATGCCTCGAACCTCCTCTATGATGTGGAGTTCCAGCCAGACCCTTTCGGCTTTGTCGTACGTCGCAGATCCAACAGCCGAGTGCTGTGAGTGCAGCCCAAAAGCTCATGTCACGGAAAAATAAACATTCTTTTTTGAGTTAACTTACTATGTATATTTTTAATGTTTCAAGTTGTTCCAAGCACAGCTCACAAAGTCTGTATAGGGACATTCAGCTGTAAAACTGGTTTTGAAATAATAAACATGGACACATTTGCATGTAATCGCTCATTTAGCGTTTAGCCCACCCATTAACACAACACTGGTTTGCATGTTATAAGGAGTGTGGTTTTGTTTCAAAAATGTTTCCTTTAGATGGGTGGCAAATGGGGCGACAAAACTTTGATTTGCACCCGAATCCCTTTCTAGCAAGGGTAAGATTAACCTACTTTGAAAGACAACATAGATTTGGGCTTTCAAGACTGAACAACAAAAACAACCTGTTCAATTTAAAGAAAGACAGCAGTGTTGTCATCTGAAAATGTTTAAACCACACAAACATTATAAATGGACTTCAGGTGAACAGAAAAAAATACACTGCTCAAAAAAATAAAGGGAACATTTAAACAACACAATGTAACTCCAAGTCAATCATACTTCTGTGAAATCAAACTGTCCACTTAGGAAGCAACACTGATTGACAATCAATTTTACATGCTGTTGTGCAAATGGAATAGACAACAGGTGGAAATTATAGGCAATTAGCAAGACATCCCCAATAAAGGAGTG
>JBBPCX010000028.1:12220080-12232956 GCA_037974365.1 Hydrocynus forskahlii
CCCAGCAGCAGGACCGCTACCTCCGCCTTTGTGCAAGGAGGAACAGGAGGAGCACTGCCAGAGCCCTGCAAAATGACATCCAGCGGCCACAAATGTGCATGTATCTACTCAAACGGTCAGAAACAGACTCCATGAGGGTGTAATGAGGGCCTGACGTTCACAGGGGGGTTGTGCTTACAGCCCAACACCGTGCAGGACGTTTGGCATTTGCCAGAGAACACCAAGATGGCGCCCTGTGCTCTTCACAGATGAAAGCAGGTTAACACTGAGCACATGTGACAGACGTGACAGAGTCTGGAGACGCCATGGAGAACGTTCTGCTGCCTGCAGCATCCTCCAGCATAACCGGTTTGGCAGTGGGTCAGTAATGGTGTGGGGTGGCATTTCTTTGGGGGGCGCACAGCCCTCCATGTGCTTGCCAGAGGTAGCCTGACTGCCATTAGGTACCAAGATAAGATCCTCAGACCCCTTGTGAGACCATATACTGGTGCGGTTGGCCCTGGGTTCCTCCTAATGCAAGACAATGCTAGACCTCATGTGGCTGGAGTGTGTCAGCAGTTCCTGCAAGACGAAGGCATTGATACTATGGACTGGCCCGCTCATTCCCCAGACCTCAATCCAACTGAGCACATCTGGGTCATCATGTCTCGCTCCATCCACCAACGCCACGTTGTGCCACAGACTGTCAAGGAGTTGGCGGATGCTTTAGTCCAGGTCTGGGAGGAGATCCTTCAGGAGACCATCCGCCACCTCAGCAGGAGCATGTGTGTGACTGCAAATCCAGACCTCCATGGGTTGATAAATTTGATTTCCATTGATAATTTTTGTGTGATTGTGTTGTCAGCACATTCAACTATGTAAAGAACAAAGTATTTAATAAGAATATTTCATTCATTCAGATCTAGGATGTCTTATTTTTGTGTTCCCTTTATTTTTTTGAGCAGTGTACTTTAACATCTCTCTGTGAGATGAGGGCTTGTAACAATAACACTAATTTTCAGTTTATCAAATTTCATTCACAAGTACAATGTTTGGGTGCTTTGTGTGTTTGTGTGCAGGTTAAATACGACAGTAGCGCCGCTTTTATTTGCAGATCAGTACCTGCAGCTCTCCACCACTCTGGCCTCTTCTGTGGTGTCCGGATTTGGGGAGCACTACACAGGCCTCACCCTTGACTTCAATTGGACCTCCGTCTCTCTGTGGAACAGGGATATGGCACCACGTGTAGGTAGATCCTCAATCTTTCCCACACTTTGAAGGTGTTCTGATTCTGAGCTGCTAATATTTACATGCTTTTTAAATTTGCAGAGTGAAACCAACCTCTATGGCTCCCATCCATTCTGCCTAATCCAGGAGGGGGATGGTCAGGCTTATGGCATCTTCCTTCTTAACAGCAATGCCATGGGTGAGGATATGACACTTTAAATGGCTTTCGTGTTTATTATTTACATTGAATGCTGTGTGTATGTTGTCATATGTCCATCTAGAAGTGGCATTGCAGCCCAGTCCAGCGCTAACCTGGGTGACCACTGGAGGGATTCTGGATTTCTACATATTCTTAGGCCCTGATCCACAGAGCGTGGTGCGACAGTACCACGAGGTTATTGGTGCGGCAAGTGTAGCTTTTACTTCAACTAAAACGTTTGAAAAGAAATGAGGTTTTCTTTTAATCTCAGATGTGGTTGATCATTCAAGACATGTTTAGTGCCTGATGTTTACTTCTTTAGTTTTGCACTGGAGATGCAAGACTAATATAGTTAACATGTAATGGATGCTTATCCCTCTGACAGCATCATGCGAACTGCATATCTCAGTCACCACACACTTGACTCAAACTGTATTGATTTTTGTGGTTTTTGACACTATATGACATGCATTTATTTAAAAAATGGACAAAACTGAGACTACTGCTAACACTTTGAATTATTTAGCTATAGGTCAGATTTTAAAAATGTCATCATTCATATGACCTTGTTTGGGGTTCATGACTCCTTTATAATGTTCTAGGCTATCCCATGATGCCACCTTATTGGTCGCTGGGATTCCACCTCTGCCGCTGGGGCTACACTTCCACCAACGCTACGAGGGCGGTGGTGCGGCAGATGCACCGGGCTAACTTTCCTCTGGTATGTAAAACTGATTTACGAATATGCTGTGAAAGCTTTGCATGTAATTTATGATGGTCTTTCTGCACCAATGCTTTGCATATTTTTTTTGTTTAATAAATGAAGTGCGTGTTTGTGTTGTTTGAGGAAGCCGTAAACGTATATGTGTGTGTTATATTTGATGTGGTGTGTCTGTGCCACTAGGACGTGCAGTGGAATGATCTTGATTATGCCGACAAGAAGAGAGTCTTCACCTTTGACCCACAGAGGTTTGGAGACTTGCCTGAGATGGTGAAAGAGTTCCACCAGCAGGGAATGAAGTATGTGCTCATTTTGGTAAGTGGGTTATCTAAAGAGCTGACATGAACAGAATGCAGAGAAGAACTGTCAAACAACAACAGTCCATTTAAAGTCAACCTGGAATCAGAATGGACAGTTTTATCATATTAGTTTGTGTTCCTGGTCATATTAAGAACATTCATATCATATATATCATATCATATATCATTAAAAACACAAAATCATTTCTCTTTGCCATAATCTTGTGTGTTGTGTATACACTTTTGATAACATCACTAGGCACCAGCAGGTGGAGAAAACTAATATTAACCATTAATACGTTTCACCTAGCCCTCCCACCACTCACTGATCATAGAGAGGAAACGCTCATCTAGTTCGGAGGCCCTGGCTAATACAGTGTGTCAAAAGGAAAATGCGTTTTAATTTTAGTTCACACTGACTTTTCAGTGATAAACTCTCTTTCTTTAAGAAGATTGTTACACAAAAACAAAAACCATGGCAAATATTTATGCTCTTAAAAAATAAGTGCCAAAATTTGTATGAATGCCTCAGCTTTGAAGCAGATATGTCAATGCTTTAAAAAAGTATATAATAAGTCAAATTAAGGTAAAGAGTGATTAACAAAATGAGCATCTTCTGGACAGGAAATAACGTCCATACTTAACATACTTAACAAATCATTTATTGTTTTAACTAAATTTTTACATGCGTTCCACCACAGTGCTGTTCTGTTTTAGGATCCAGGCATCAGCAGCACAAGCCCTCCCGGTTCATACAAACCTTTTGATGAAGGAGAGCGGAGGGGGGTGTTCATCAGAAACCTCACTGGAGCCACACTCATTGGGAAGGTTCGTACTTCTCTAAAGATCTTGAAGATGGAAGTAGACACTTGTTTGTTTTGTTTTTGTTTGCTGTGCTACAGACAGGATGACAGTGTGATATTGTAATCATGCATTTCTTAATAATCTGGTTTTACAAGTGTACAAGGGTGTCATCAGTACCTCCAGAACATTGAGCAACTGTTATGGGTTCGAAATGGCACAACTGTCTAAGATTTTTCCATATATTGTGAGCTTTTATAAAAGTGAGACTACTCTTATGTTGCTGATTATCTGTTACAATGTATTGAACCTTGAAATACAATGTATTGAAAATGAAATGTTGTAATATAGAGGTGAATGATATGGCAAAAATATATCACAATATTATTCACAGTATGTGCTACAATACGTATTTTGTCTGATACCTAGCAACAGTACAATGATTTTTATTCAATGTTTCACACACTGTGCTGGACAGTTAACCAGGCCTAATTATGCTCTCATTGTAACAAAACATGCAGGTTGTCAGTGTTCCATAAAGGGCCTATATCTTACTTTTTTTTTTCATGTTTGTATGGTTGCATATGTTAAAAATAGTCCTAATAAATTGATATGACCGCTTTCTGACCTCTCTTTATCAGTTTTCTTATTGGGACCTTAAATCATGCATATATTTAAATAACCTCTGTTCTGATTGGCTGCCATGTATTATGCCTCATGCAAAACACAGTTCAGGATGTAACACTCCATATAACATAAGCGTGAAGAGGTGTATACATTAATAATGTTTACATACCAGAATTTAAGTCTTTTATTTAAACAAATCAAGCAAAATGACAAAGGCCCTATGATATGAACAGTAAAGCATATTGTCATATGCTGTGATGTCATTCATCACAATAACCAATTGCTTTATTTTGCTCGCTCTATGATGTTATATTTTCTCCACATCCACTCCTAGTTTGTTGCCGTTGCATCTGTGACATCTTGTACTTATGAAAACCATTTGAAATACTGTTAATGTTAGCATACCTGACAACATGATTATCCGTCTGTGTGTGGCAGGTCTGGCCAGGTCCAACTGCGTTTCCTGATTTCACTAATCCGGAGGCCGTGAGCTGGTGGGAGGAGTGCATCAGAGACTTTTATGCCAAGGTGCCACTAGACGGCCTGTGGATCGTGAGTCTAACTCATAATCTCATTATCCTGAATCTGTTCTTTCTCCCAGAGTCAAGCCTGGGTGTAGACACACGCATCTTCTTTTGGCCTGAGGTTAATGTAGCGTGCTACTGCAGTGCATCTATTATAGTTTGCACTCTGTATGTCTTGCTTTCATTACATTTGCTGTAACGATGACATTTTGCTCGCAGGATATGAATGAGCCTGCTAATTTTGTTCAAGGCTCTGTGCACGGATGCCCAGACACTGAACTAGAGAATCCCCCTTATACTCCAGGTCAGTAAACTAACGCACAAGCATTTTCTTTTTTGACATAACTCGCAGTCATGTCTCATGAACTGCCTATAGCCTGTATTTGTAAGGGGTTATTTGTGGCTCTGCAGATGTGATAGGAGGTCAGTTAAACGTCGGGACCTTGTGCATGTCCAGCCAGCAGGCATTGTCCTCTCATTACAACCTGCACAACCTCTATGGGCTGACTGAGGCCATGGCCACCCACAGGTCAGGCATGGTATATAACAAAAAGCTTATTACTTCCAGTATGCTTTCAGTGAGAATTTGAATAAAGAATTACCTGCTTTGAATAAGATTATATGAATGTCTTTTACATTGATTTCACCCAGCTAAAATATTTCATGGTGTATTCAACCATAGTATGTTTTCAGATAGTTTCATAACTTTATAATGATTATTTTAGAATGTAATAAACTTGATATTTGCGTTATGGTCAAGTCTTGCAGCTTTCAGTTGCCTGGTTATATTTGCTATATATTTCAGTTGTGCATACTGTTTTTACCCAAAAATCGAATCAAATGGAGGAAATGTAGAGGGGTTGTGTATGCTGTATGTTTCGGTCCTGTTTCTTCAGTGCCTTGCTGAAAGTGAGGGCTTCTCGGCCCTTTGTGCTGTCCCGCTCCTCATTCCCTGGGCTGGGCCGCTACTCTGGCCACTGGACTGGTGACGTGCATAGTGACTGGGAGCAACTGCGCTACTCCATCCCTGGTGAGACACAAGGAACAGCACTGGAACTTTCTTAACAGCACACAAACTCTCTCGTTAAACATTTGTGCAAACTCAATGCCAAAATGAGCTAATATGAGCTCTGAAATCCATTTTCTGCTCTGCACATCCATGTTCTACACCTTTAAAAACCTTCAGAGGAAGAGAGATTAGATTAAGATGAGGGAATCAGCAGTGTTTTATTGCTGTGTTACTTCTTTGAGTACATTTTTGTACAATCTTTGATTATATTTGTGTGTGTGTGTGTGTATGCGTTTCAGCTGTTCTGCTTTTCGGTCTGTATGGAGTTCCTCTAGTTGGGGCAGATATTTGTGGCTTTGAAGGAGACACAAGTGAGGAGCTCTGTGTACGCTGGACCCAGCTGGGAGCTTTCTACCCTTTCATGAGGAACCACAACGACAGACGCAATGCTGTGAGGTCCAGTTTATAAACCTCATGAATCAGTTCAGCCTGCTTCGTGACATTTAAACTACATTGAACTATGCAGCCACACTTCAGTCACAGTGTGTGCTTTAGTGTTTTATGTATGTGAAAATGTTTATCTGGATTTTTGTTTTGTGTGTGTGTGTGTGTGTTTTGTACGTGTGCGTTCTAGCCCCAAGAGCCCTATGTGTTTGGACAAGAGGCCCAGGCAGCAATGAGGAGCGCAATGATGCTCCGATACTCTCTTCTGCCCTTTCTGTACACTCTGTTTCTCCAGGCGCACACCTCAGCCAGCACGGTGGCCAGACCACTCTTTCTTGAGTAGGGGGCTGTTTTGGTTGCTGTATAGAAATAGAGTTGTCAGTGCATTTGTTACTTTGTACCTACAGTTGTATGCAATCCTTTGGACACTGTTGTCAAATGACATGTTCTAAATGGAAAAAGTATATATCCTCTTCAGAGAACACACTTCTGCATATTTTAATGCACAATTGCTGGTGTATGTGCTGAACTGAACTTGGGAGGAGAAAAGAAAACATGAAGTGTGGTCCACTCAAAGTTTGTATGATTTTTGTATTCAATTTTCAATATGTTTAAATAGAACTAATAGGAATTGTGCACCAAAATTTGCAGAAGACTTTGACCAATAATTTCGTATTCCTTGTAAAAGATGTGTTCTTATGTTTGCTTAGGATATCAGTTAAAGGTCATTTAACGGGATTCGCTCAAGCGTTTTTGTACGACTGTAAATTCACTGGCCATTTTTAGGAACCCTGATCAAATAGGTGTAACTTGTTGATTTATGATTAGGGTGTGCTGGTAAGAGTGTATTCAGCACACTGTGTTTTTTATTCTCTGTGCATACTTACTGGCCACTTGTAGATGCATAATTAAAGACTATAGTGTCTTTTGTATGGTCAGTTTGTGTTAGTCATCCTCTAGCCCTTCATCAGCATTTTGACCATTGCTGGATGGATATTTTTGGTTCATGCACTATTCTGCTGTGCCAGGTACACACATATCTGTGCCACACACACTAATATGCCTCTGATGGATAGAGTAGGGGGCTGTTTGCAAATCATGCAGCAACAGATTAACTAACGTCAGTAATTTTATACCTGCAAACCGCACCTGCTTAATGGGATCATTCATTTACATTCTGTTTCATCCCTGACTTTCTTTTTTAGATTCCCCTCCGATCCAAATTGCCAGACCATAGACAAGCAGTTCTTATGGGGGAGTTCTCTGCTCATCAGTCCAGTCCTAGAGCAGGGAGCTCTGGACCTGGCAGCCTACCTCCCTCCAGGGACATGGTACAGCCTGCACAATGTAAAGTTCCTTTTTACATACAGTTCCTTTATAAGATGATTGCTCATGACTATATAGATGTGTCGCTCATACTCTTTTAATCCTCTGTTTCATGTTAGGGACAACCTTACTACAGCAAGGGCCAGTACCTGCTCCTCTCCGCCCCATTGGACACCATCAACGTCCATGTGAGAGAGGGGCATATTATTCCACAGCAGGTACCGTGTATCCATGGTCTGATAGAACATACCATCAGAATGTGTTCTCCATTTGTCCTCATCATTTCCTCCTGTGTTTATTCAGTTGCCTGCTCTGACGACCACAGCGTCACGCAGTAACCCCTTCCTGCTGACCGTGGCTTTGTCCTCAAAGGGATGGGCAAAAGGGCAGTTGTTCTGGGATGATGGAGACACGCTGGACACGTTTGAGCATGGAGATTACTCATTCATTTTCTTCCTCGCAGGACAGGTAAAGCTGTTTTTCAATTTTGTAGCACAAAATTTCTCATTTCTCTTACGGCCTTGTACCTCAAGGGCAAAACTCAGGAAGCAAAATTCAGACACCAAGCATATCAATCAACTATGATAGGGCTAAAGGGAAATAGTTTTTAGAGAACTGTATGCTTATTAATCAGTTATTAATCACAAGACTTAATAATATTTATGAATCATTTTAGGTTTCTCACAATTGCTTGATTAAAATTAATTTAACATTTAGCTCGTAGTTAAAATGTCAGTAATTAAATGCCCATTTGCATGATTATGGAAATGACACATAATGTAAAGTATATTATACATCCTCCTGCAGGTCTCTCCCACAGAAAGAAACAATCCAACACTCAAAAAAACATATTTTTTATTATTTAAAGCCTTTACAAAATCTAGTGCATATTTTTACAATAAATCAATTTTGTAACAGTACACAGTTTTTATTGTTCCATTTTTTAATTTTACTATTACTTGATTAATGAACAAAATAATGTAAACTAAGATGTTAGAAAGAGAGGAACTGACCTATGTCTACACACAAATAAAACAAGTATAAAACAAGTATACCAAGTATAACAAAACCTTTAAGTGAACTGCAGATACAGAGAAGAAAGGGGATTTCCCAATATTTTTTTGTGTGTATCACATGTCCATATACAGGTGAGATCAGCAAGGAGATTCAAGATGTGTAACTAGAGCAACAATGAAAAGCAAACAAACAAAAGGAAACAATACTAGTTCTTTCGTGGTCCTCACTATGGGCTTCCTTATTATGCCCTGTAAAACCAAATCATCTCATTTCATGGCACTTACACAAACAACATAGTGTTTATTGCTGATCTGACTTAATTTGCCTTCTAGTCCCAGCTGGTGAGTCAACCTTTAAAACTGAATGGAGCTCTGGATGGCTTAGTCCTGGGACAGGTGCGTGTGTTTGGTGTTCCAGCCCCACCTACAGGTGTATGGGCAAATGGGAAACAAGTGCAGGACTACACCTACCGCTCAGACACCAAGGTATGTGCCATCATTCACCTGTATGAATGCATTATTAATGTTCTGTTGCTTTGTTTTTTGTATCTAATAGCTGTGGTCATTATTACAGCACTAAATGCACTCTTAACATTAGGCTTAGTGTGAATAATTTTCGTGTATTTTTTACATATCAGTGTGCCATCTTTTGAACAATAGCATAAAAGAAAAAACTTTTGGTTCTCTAAAGAACCTTTTATTTAATGTTTATATAAATAACTAGTTTTGTAAATGAAGTACATTATATGGACAAAAGTATTGAGATGCCTGATCATTACACCAACAGGGGCTTTAATGACACTGCATTTATAGACTTTAATATAGAGTCCCCTTTTACAGTTATAACAGCTTCCACTCTTCTTGGAAGGCTTTCTACAAGATTTTGTAGTTTCTGTGGGAATTTGTGCCCATTCATTCTGTAGAGCATTTAAGAGGTCACTCACTGATGTTGGATGAGAAGGCCTGGCTCTCAATCTCTGTTCCAGTTAACCCCAAAGGTGCTGGATGCGGTTGAGGTCAGGACTCTGTGCGAGCCAGTCAAGTTCTTTCACACCAAACTCATCCAACCATGTCTTTATGGACCTTGCTTTGTGCACTGGGCCACAGTCATGCTGGAATAGAAAAGGGTCTTCCTCATACTGTATTCACAAAGTTGTCCAAAATGTCTTGGTATGGTGAAGCATAAAGATTGCTCTTCACTGGAAGTAAGGGGCCTAGCCCAAACCCTGGAAAACAGGTGTGTCCCAATACTGTTGTCCACATAGTGTTGGTGCATATGTGAAAAACCTTTTAAATGTGTAAAAAAAACTCCACATATATTAATATATTAGGTTTTTGTCCTACAGCTGTATGTGAAAGACAAAATACCCTGTAGGAACCTTTATTTTTCTGAATTTCAGTCTTTTCTAATAAACTAATTTCAGCAAAAGGGCAAAATGTGTAAAAGTGCAGTTAAAATATATAATCCCCATTCTTTAGGCTTTCCTAATATATTGAGGTATTGAGGTAATGTTTTATGGAAATGTTTTCATAACTGCATTCACTTGTGTGTTGTGGCTATGTTGTAGGTTCTTACGGTGTCTAATCTGGCCCTGCTAATGTCAGAAACGTTCACAGTGCAGTGGACCTCATGAATACATGATCTGCTTTATCTCCTTGCTGCATGAAAGAATGTCCTCCAAGATGTCGGTATATTTTGAAGTCAAATTTTACAAGAATTTATTTTACGGATTGAATTATGGATGTAGAGGTATGTCTGTCAAGAAACACAGCTTTACATGCCCAATAAAAAACATTTACATACTTTTTCTGATTTGGATTTGTAGTTTTTCAGCGGCATTTCATTTTCTTGTCATTGCTCATATCTTGAGCTGTTCATCATTTGTGTTGTAATAAATGAACCCACCATCAATAGCCTTGGCTTCTTGCTCTTCAGTTAAGACAACAAATGCATAATGTTAGAATTGCAGCAGTGTTATAAATCTCAGTGTAATAAAAAACCTCTGCTAAGGGGAGCAGTTTTATTACTGATTAAGATTAACCTGTAATCTTCCATCATTAAAATAATTGGTCAGAGTTTTATGTTTATGTGTACTTTTTAGGTATTTTTTTTACTGGTGGTGAGAGTTCACAAATGAGCTTCTGAAGGTTTCCAGAAGGCATAGAATAAGACAGCAAAGGTGCTACAGGTGCTGTAGCTCACATACAGTGATCATATTCTCTAGCAGCTTTGACCGGATAAAGAGCAAAGTGCCTGTTATCTTATAACTCACCTGGAACTATTTCCCACTCATTTGAATGCTTTTGGTTCTCATGTTTCTCTTTTTGTAGGAACACAGACAAATGAAATGAATTCAGTCAGTACTAAGGAGTTTTGATCAGTACCATAAATAAAGCATTGTGAATTCACTTCATAACGTATTGCGACGGTGAACTGCTTTTATGCTTGGGGTTGAACTCAAAACCACATGCATTACCAGCCCCCAATGAAGCCAAGGGTCAGTTATTATTGCATAATATATTGCTACTTTATTATATATTACCAACATATTGCAATAAATATGTACTACTTAGAAATTAAACTCCAGTAAACTGACAATAATTCTGATTTATAATTGGTTTATTAAGTGTCCATTTGTCTTACTTGAACATACCCCAGCACACAGTGTGAATAGTACAAAATCTGCATTTAACAAATTCACCCAAGTGAAGCAGTGGGCAGCCTGGAACACTGCAGTATGGTACCTTGCACAGCGTTACCGCAGTGGTGACACTAGCAGTAAAGAGATTTGAACCCAAAACCTCCTGATCACAGGGGCAACTCACTAACCACTAGACCACCAGCTGGTCTAACTAGTTCTATTTTATTCCTTTATTGTTATTGACTTTCTATCATGCTTCTTTTAATTTTATCCTGTCATTTTATTGTTTTATGTTTTACATATTTATCATCCAGTTGTGCCCTGTTCTTGACTTGGCCACACTTAAAATTAGGTTTAAAATAAAGAATGATAATCATGTCGATGATATTGACTTTTCCTTTTAAAAATAACTTAGGTTAAGGTTTGTTTTACAGAGTGAGGTCTTTCACTTTAGCAGCATTTCATTGAGTGTCGGTGCCGTGGTCACGTGGCCTTTACGACGGTGTCCGACGTATACAATCCGCTCAACCAATCACGTACATCCAAACCCCGTGACGTCACACACGCCCGAGCAATTACAGGAGATAAAATAAACCAAAAAAAGATAAAATAAAACAATTTTAAATAATAATAATAAGACACACTGTCGTCTAATATGAAGTTATGTTTATTATATACTGTAAAAAATATACACAGACAGCCAAAAGGCGTGATGTCAGAGACACCAGAACGTCATATTAGACGAGCATATAACCGACAGTGTAATTTTTAATATTATTATTTTAAAAATCTGCTCTTTCATATGCTCATCTAATGTGAAGGTCTGTTTATTCTATACTGTAAAATGTAGAGGTCTAAAAGCCTTGACGTCAGAAACGTCAGATCCAATTACACGTCAGAAAATAAAACTATTTTAAAATATTAATAATAAAAAGCACTGCCCTGTTTACCTCGTCTAATGTGAAGTTCTGTTCATTATATACAATAAAATATATGTGTACACAGATTTTCTGCCGGTTTCTGAGATCTAGGAAGCAGAGGAAATTTAGGGGGCTGGGTTTCGAGATAGTAAGGTTAGAGCAGCAGCGTGTCACACTGATACACACACAGGCGTGCAGGGTGCGGGACGGTTCAGCAGGCTGTTTTCTGAATGTACCTGTACTGACATTACGCAGTGTTGAGATGGACGAGTTGCAGGCAGTGTGATTTCCTCAAGGACCGAAGGTAAGTGTCTGTTTTTTGCTCTGGTGGTCATTTAGAGGCGAGTAGGCAGCAGCAGGCTGCATCCCACACGGATGCAACCTTTTCTGATGGTAGACAGCTCGATAGAAATAAACCTGGGCGACGTGGAAGCTCCTCTGAGTTATCTCATCTTTCTGTGGGCTGCCTGGTGGGCTCAGGAGGGCTTCTGTGGTAGGACAATGCGTGGAGCTGAAGGGAGAAAGGTTGAACTGGAATGAGAGTCAGTGGAGAGTCCAGACCACTGAGCAGGGGCTCGAGATTAGGCCCAAACACAGACGACCTCCCTCCATCCCTCAAACAGACTGCAGTACTGGATGTAGTAAGATCATCCTCAGGGTCCCGTATACCTATGTGTCAGTATTCACAATCTACTCAACTCTATACTAAAGCTGAATTCCACTTGGATTCAGTTGCATTACTTTTTTGCACATAATATTGCAGATACTGCTGGGCATTTCTGCTAAACTGGGAAACTGAAGTGCATGTGTCAGTTCAGTCTGCCCTGCTCGTCAAGTTTCTGTTGCATGTGCGAGTGTGTCAGTCCCATAAGAGCTTGTAGGGCTGTGTGCTGAAGTCTGGCAGTGTCCTCTCAGAGGTGCTGACAGTGTGCAGCAGAAAGGCCACATAAGTAACCCCAGGCCGCCTTCTGTCAGTTCAACAGTGGCCGAACAGAATGTGTCCTTATGTAGCCTGGCATGTACTTTAGAGATCTGTAAAATTGTAAGACACAGGTTTTTGTAGTTATATTACATCGAAATCAGTAGCAAGTTGGTTTATCAAGCAACACATAAAAAAAGAGTGCATGTATACTCATGCGCGT
>JBBPCX010000028.1:12251470-12287022 GCA_037974365.1 Hydrocynus forskahlii
GTGTATATATATATATGTATATATGTGTATATATATATATATATATATATATATGTATATGCACGGGATGTACAGTAAAATGCACGGCAGTTTTTTAACTTCATACTGGATCTCTAATTACAGCAACTCAGGTAAGGAAAACCCTAAAAAGAAAAATAATTACGTTTTAAAATAAGATTCCTGCCGAGGACAATTAGCTGTATTTTTACAAACCAGTTTTATTATACATTTACTTGTATCACATAAGAGTATGTTCACCTTTTTTACTTCTTTAGGATAAGAAAAGCAATATGTTTTATAAGGTGATGCAAAAATGATTACACCCCAAATAATGTCTTAAAAGAAAAATTTTAATTAACAGGAATTCATTTACAGATGAATCTAAGTAATCATCACACAGGTGATCGCAGAATAATTGACAATTAAAAGGTGTATTTAATAGAGCAAATCTGACAAAATGACTCCAAATAGAAAAGAAATGTCACAAGATCTGAGAAAGAAAATTTCTTTGCACTGAACAGGTCGTGGTCATAAGAAAATCAGTAAGGCATTGCTAGTAAGTTTAAATAATGTAACAAAAGCCATCCAAAAATTCCAAAAGTTCAGCACAGTTGGCTAAATTATTAGAAAGTCAAACTGGGGTGAGTGTTTCATGTGACACTAAATGAAGCACACTGCACAGGAGTGGCATGCATGGCCATTGTCCATGAAGGAAGCCACTGTTGAACCCCGTTAACAAAAAAGCCCATCTAGAATTTGCCAGGGCCCATGTTAACAAAGGTGAAGACAAGTGGGACTCCATACTTTGCAGTGATGAGACAAAGATTAACTTTTTGCCTCTGATGGGTTCAAAACTGTATGGCATCGCAAGGGTGAGGAGTACAAAAAAAAATACTTGGTACCAACAGTAAAGCATGGTGGTGGCAGTGTTCTTGTGTGGGGTTGCATGAGTGATGTAAGTGTCTGGAGTTGCATTTCACAGATGGTGTCATGAATTTACAGATGTACTGTG
This sequence comes from Hydrocynus forskahlii, assembly GCA_037974365.1. Taxonomy (NCBI): domain Eukaryota; kingdom Metazoa; phylum Chordata; class Actinopteri; order Characiformes; family Alestidae; genus Hydrocynus; species Hydrocynus forskahlii. Next base: position 12,252,483 of record JBBPCX010000028.1, read on the forward strand.
AAGTACTGAAAACATACTTTAAAAATGCTACCATCACTCGGTGCCTTAGGTCACTGAGCAACTAAAATGAACCAAAACACACATCTAAGGCCACTGGTTCATTTCTGAGGAAGAGCAGAGACAAAATGATTCAGTGGCCAAGCATGTCACCAAACCTAGCAGTTCTGAAAAGACAAGTTGTAAATCATTCGCCATCCAGCATACAGGACCTGAAAGACTTCATCCTTCAAGAATAGAGAAAGACAGACATAGCTGTATGTCATAAATTTCATTCAGTGTCTAGAAGAGTCGCTGCGGTTCTTAAAAGTCAACAAGGCCATACAAAATAGAATTTGTTTCAGGGTGTAATCATTTTTGCATCCTCTTATTTGAATAAAATGTATTATTTTTCTTATCCTAAAGAAGTAAAGAAGGTGATCATACCCTTATGTTGATTCAAATGATTGTAAATGTTCTACAATTATTTGTAAATATTCAGAACAGATAATACCATGTTAGATTATGAAATAGTTTCTGCTTATTGTTATCAGGAGAAATTCCTTGTACGTTTTGTATCCCACAAATGCAAAAGACAATGATTTTGATTCCAATTCACTGAAACTCATTCACTGATAGTTGTGTGGTTCCTGCATGGCTCAGGTAGCAGATGAGAAGTCGTGTATGCAGTTCTCCATCCGCAGACCCACTTTGCCCTCCACTGAGACCCACCCTGAGGAGCGGCTGTACCGTAGACTGGACGTCAGCTCATGGCTCCGTCACCTCAACCACAGCGGCCAGGTGGAGGAGGAGTACAAGCTCAGGAAGGTCAGACTATCCAGGTTATCAGCCTGTGATGGGATACAAAGAGACACACCAATACTGGGCCTCTTTTGTCCTACTGTAAATTCTAAAAGAATATAAGCTTTGCTGGCAGGACAAAACTCATATCTCCAAAATGATCACTTTAAACATGACTTTAATTGTAAGCTGATGTTGCAAGACTTTCCAGTTTTGGTCCGTTTCTATTGGTTCATTTGTCATGCAGTGTTATAAATTAAATGGCTTTCATAAAGCTGCAGCATTATGTGCAGATTCTTACCTTTTTATATATAATTAATTGGTGTTTTTCATTTAAAAGCTTATGTGTCATATTTTGTGCAGTTTTGTGTTCTTTAATGATCATTGAGAGACAGTAATTATGCACTTAATTATACACCATAATATGTGTGCAACCCTGCTGCTAAAATCTGTTTGCCCAGCAGGAACTTATTTTTCACTTTGCAGTTTCCTGTTTATCATGTGACCTATTGGTTTTCCTCTTCCTTTAGCAGGGTAAATATGTTTCAGTAGCAGAGTCACACATATTGTGGGGCCTGACTTACAAACAACGTTTTTTTTTTTGTAATATTCTCTACATTTGCGCATTACCTGATTCATATTTACTGAAAACACACTCTATATTCCTTTCCTTACAGATAAATTTATAATATGTTACCATTTTAGTTGAGAATTGAGAATTACATCGAGAATTACATTTTATTCATCACTGTTGGCCTATTAAAAGCCATCTAATGTAACTACAATTACAATGTGCATCCTCAGACAACAGTTAGATAATTAACAGGCCATTAAGTGACAATGGGGATAAAACAGTGCATTTAAAATTAAAGGACAGCTAGAATTTGACTGCATCACCACACAATTAGTTAACAGCACGTCAGACATGCACTATTACATATTCTTACCATGTTGTAAAGATGGTATAATTGTTCACTTAACGACTTTCCAATTCTTAACAAGTATAAAAATTTGCAGTTTATGAAATAAATGGAAACATGGTTAAACACCTGTGGTGTGTAAGAACTGTTGACTGGTAATATATATTTGGCGGTAACTACTGGGCTTCGTCAGTAAGTGGTTTGGAAGTAGTTAAGTAGTTAACTCCAAATTTGAATGGAATCATTTCTTACTGCTTAGGTAAATGGCTTATTTCATTTTTTATATTGAGATTTTGGCACTGTAATGTGTATCGATATATTTTTGGGGTTAAATCTGTGATATTTTGTTACTTTCATCAAATACCAGGCATTAGCAGATCTCTGGCGTTTGATCTCTTTAGACACGCTGCTCTGAGACTATCAAAACTCCTTGTTTTCTCAGGCCATTTTTTTCGGAGGCATTGACCCATCGATCCGGGGCGAGGTATGGCCCTTCCTGCTGCACTACTACAGCTATGACTCCACCTCTGAAGAGCGCGAGGCCTTGAGGCTGCAGAAACGCAGCGAGTACCACGAGGTCCAGCAGAGGAGGTGAGACACCGGCTGTGTCCCGTAGCCCTGGCTTGGGATCCATTGATGCTTGAAGCAGGGGTGCTCAGCTCTGGTCCTGGAGGGCCGTGTCCTTAAATACACTCACTAAACCTGGCAATGAACAGGTAAGTTCAACCAGGTGTGTTTGAGTGGGGAATCACTAAACTGGCCATCCAGGACTAGAGCAACTCAGGTAAGGAAATTCCCAAAGTACTGAATTATTTTATCTCTTAATGCTTCCTCCGATGAAAACAACCTCAGGTGCAGTGTCTGAACCCTTTCCAAATATAAAGCTGTCAGTCAAACTCTATAAAGCTGTCAGTCAAACTGCGAAATGTGAAACTGGCAGAGACGAAAAGTATTTTAATGTGCATGTTCACCTGTCAGAAATTGAAAGCAAAAAAGTCTCGACATTTCAAAAGCTGTGTTCTGCCTTGCACACATACACTTATGTAGAGCGTGATTTACCCTCAGGAGACTATATCTCTTCTTGTTGTCACTATTAATAATTACATAATGACAGTTAAGTACTAGTTGCATGATTTGTTACATTTGCCTTTAGTGTGGCAGCTATGACTCAGCATTGAATCATCATATATGTCCTCTTTGATTTAAAGCATTGAAAGCTAATACACTTTCCTTCAAAACTGGACTGTGGTTTTTAGTGAGCTGTAAGTGAAAAATATAAATAACATTATGAAATAGCATGGTTTTGTTATTGCCTGTAGCGACTATTGATTAAACTGAAATGCTGAAAGAATGGTGTACCTATTCGAAGAGGAGGCACGTACCCGCACTGCAGTTAGAGAAATTATTTGATTCAAGTTTTTTTTAGAAAGTTGTGCAGTAGTGGTTTGATGAGAAATTGTGCTCTGCAGGGAAACTTACTGTTTTGGATTTCTTTACAGTAGTGATGGCAGGAATCAAATTTTTTGTTTTGTTTTATTTGCTGTTGCGAGAAATGAATCCACATCTGTCTTCAGAGTGTTGTGTAAAGCTTTCGATGGTTTTTTTTTTCCTACTTAGGATGACCTACATGTACCTCGGCCATGGAAAAGAATGTAAAAATAAGCTTCAAACTGGAGCTTTCTTAAAACAATGTCTCTTAAAACGATGGTATCAAGCAGCATGTTCATAACCACTTCATGTAATAACTTCTGTTCTGGTAGCATTAAATGCTTTCGACATCTGGCTACTATCACCACTGTTTCTCTTCAAAGGAATTTCAAAACATTTCATGTTAAAAGCACTCTGAAAATCTTTGTTTACATATCCACCATTTGAATTAAAAAATATATTCTGAAATATGTTGGTACTATAAACCCACACAAACTTTATCAGTGGACCTCAGGGAAAAAAAACTATCGTAAGATATGGCTTCTACAATCAGTGATTCATCTTTAACTTGTGTCAGGCACACTCCACTTCATATGTGGAATCTAGTATCGTTTATTAATATCAGTATCATCCACAGCAGGATGTTACTTTTCAAATCAGTCCACAACGAATCGGTGCTTCTCTATTATTAACAGATTCTGGCTCCTGTTTGTGCGAGCTGCCTGATTCTATTATTAGGGCGTAAAATGGCAATGGTGGCAAGTGCAGTCGTTGTCAGCCTCGCAGCCGTTTGACGGCACTTTGATCAGTCATTACCGTGCGTGTGTTAAAGACGTGCATTACAGAATCACAGGCCGCCTTAACTCCCGCTGCGAATCTCAGCGGACCTCCGAGCAGAAACGGCGTGAAGCGAGCCACTACCAATCAATAAACATGTGTGCAGATACGCGCACGGTGTGAATTAATGTGTCCCTGAGGAAATGAGCGTGTCATAGCTGATTAAGGCATTGTCTGCCCATCGATACAACAGACATTACAAAGGCTGTGTGTGGGGGTTTATGATGGGTTTATGGAGCTTAGGCTTTGGTGAGTCTTGGCTATTTTATTTGTAGCTTTATTTACAATAGAACTGCATTTATTTTTTTAAAACTCATAGTTGCTACAGTTAGTTATGTACTTGTTTTTGTTTTTTTTCCTTCTCTTTTTGCATAATTTGTCTGTGACCCCTGACTGTGCAGTGTTACTGTGTTCCTATTGATCAGCCTGTAATGTTATCAAACTGTCAATACAGAAGAATTCTGACTGGTGGTGTGCAGTCCTCCTGCTGTATATAGGTACGACTGCGATATTCTTACAGAAGCATTAGCGACCGTCGAAGGGTCACTTTCCTGGACTGTTTAAGACTAAAGTCCTGTTTGGACAGGACCAAATTTCCTGGGGTTATTTGCTCTTTTACAGATGCCACTTTGTGATGTTATTTCCGCTGGATCAGCCAGGTCAGTGTTTTTCTCCCTCCTCCCCTGGGAAAATTACATGCCCAATTACGGCCTGTTTTTAACTGAAGTCACCAGTGGCCTGATCATTTTGGTCCCGTCCGGATATACATCACCTGCTGGCATAATTTTTCTAGCTGACTGGTATTCATGATGTTTAGTCTTCTAGTCTGCGTATTAAACATTTCCTGAATCATGTAATAATGGATGCTTATTATAGATGCTTAATAATTCTATAAGTTTTGAAAGAGTCTCTGAACCATTTATTCGGTTTAGGTGGTAGAACTTCCCCATCCTGTCTACTGTTACAGAACATCAGCAGGAGGAGAAAGAAACAAGATGCTGTAGACTGATTAAAGAGCAGATTATAAATGCAGCGATAGGTATATAGTATTTCTTCAATATTCACAATTAAGGTTGGGGTGATTTTGGAAAATAATTAAATTGGGACAACCGTATCAATGTCATTTTTTTTCATTATTTGAAACTATTATATAGTGTGAGTACAGTAAACTACTGATATTCACGGGGGTTAGGTTCCAAGAGCACTCATGAATTATGAAAAGCCACAAATTTGTGATGTGGTAAAAAGAAAAGCCTAAAAATGCCTATTTTTATGGTGTAAACCCAAAACATGCCTCCAAATATGCTCTCAAAACACTTTAATTTCATTTTGAACTCAGCAGTAAATACAGTAATAATTTAATTTACAGTTATAAAAATACAGGGCTTTAAGAACAACAAAACGAAAAACACGAGAGCATACAGGAAACTGTTCTGATGTGGAGATTCTGGACTGTGTCTGCCAGAGATGCGTCAGCAGCCAATCAGCAGCAAGGAGAAATGAATAATGCTCTCAGATTGGCTACTCTCAAACCTCCCGCCCTTGAGTACAGCGGTATTTCACCATCCCAAGACGCGCTTTCTTTGTGTTCTCTCGACAGTAACAAAAAAATTATATTTTATATGGAAATGTTTTTGCTTTTTCGTAATAATTATATATTGCCACAAAAAAGCAAAAAAACAATGCGGAGGATATCTGTGTTTTCTGTGAATTTGCAGGGGTTTCTGTATACAGTTATTAGTTCGGTTCTTAGAAAAAATCTGCGAATGACTGAAGCCACGAACTCTGAACCGCGAATTAGCAGGGGTTTACTGTATATACAACCAAGGGAAAAAATGAGAGACTGCATCATTTTTTTTCTGTTGATTGCTTTTGTAATTTGTGGGAGTATGTCCGTGTAAAATGTGCATGTCACTACTGTTTTATACACTATTGACCACATTTGATGTTGGGAGAAATGTAAAAAATAATACATATTCATAATTTATTATAACTTTGAAATGTTAAACTACACAACAGTCTTACATTATTTTACAATTGCAATAATTAAAATAGTGATGTTAAGAGCATAGTGTGAGCATGTGTGACTCTGTTTCATCCCATCAGGAAACTGAATCAGGAGTGAAGCTGCTGGAATACAGCACATAGAAAAGCTGCTATACACACACTACTGCACTCACAACACAAATGGAGGCATTTCTTATTTTTACACAGCTCACACTACTATACAGTAAACCCGCGCTTATCGGGGGTGGGGAGTTACATTCCAAGAGCACCTGCGTTTAGGGAAAAATCGCAAATATGTGATGTGATAAAGTGTTTTTAAAGTGTAAATCCTAAATATGCCCCCAAAGATGCTCCCAAAAGACTTTAATTTCATTTTAAACGGAGCTTAATATTTTAACCTTAAAGAAAATGTAAAGGTAAACCCCTATCTGTACTGTACAGTTTACACTGAACTCCTACAGTGCTAGAATGTAAAATACCTCTGTATAGACTGTATTGTAATTCATGCCCGTGCCTTTTCTTTGTCATAAGTAAGGTTATATGCAGTTATAATTTAATTTAATTTACAGTAATAAAAAGAGGGCTTTAAAGAACAAAACGAAAAACACTCGAGCCAATCAGCAGCAAGGAGAAATAAATAACGTTCTTGGATTGGCTACTTTTCAAACCTACTATTGGCTACTACAGCTGACTGTGACATACAGGCCTCATTTTCCACACCACCTCATCCTCGTGCTGGTTGTTAATGTTTGGACGTGGCAGTGAGCAGTGGAGGCTCATTCCATCCAGGAGCATCTGATTACCTTGCTAACCGCGGCGCCCAAACACAAACAACCAGCAGGAGGACGAGGGGGCGTGGCGGGTGAGGCCTGGGCGTCACAAAAGCAAAAAATTAAATAAAAAATGCAAAGGATATCTGCAGTGTCCACATAGGTAATTGTTTCCATGAACAATTATTAGTTCGATTCCCAGGAAAAAATCCTTGAGAGACTGAACTCGGGATTACTGTAGTTCATAAAAGAACAGCAACCTGTGCATTTTACACACACACACAAATTGTTCAAACAGTGAACAAAAAGTAAGGGACAACGTGGTCTCTTATTTTTTTTCCATGGCACTATTTTGTATTCCTAGAATGGTTTCCTATTGTAAGGTGGAATTTTGCAGCGATCTCTTGGTTTCCCTTTTAATCTTTGGGTGGTTTCAGGCTGAGGCAGAGCCTAAAACTCCATCAGACACTAGCGTGTGCTGCTGCCGTCACTGTTGATACTTGATGTGTCTATTTCTGCTTCCCACTTTAAAAAAACAAAAAAGTTTATATGTGGAGGTTTCAGTAAGATAAATCCAAATAGTTGACTTAATGAGGAAAAGATCTCAAGACGAATACACGTTAAATTATGAATAAACATGAAAAATACTGTTTCTGTTGGTGTTTTCTAAAATCCAATTTGTGCCAGCCCTCCTGTGTGAGCAACTCACACCAGCAGCTCACTGCTGTGTCTGTAAATGAGTTTCGGATTGTGGTTCACATCACAGAACGCTTAAAAAACACAAAACATCTTTTTAAAAGAATGGCTAAATTTTATGTAACAATTTAATAACCTTAATAATTATTGTTAAAATGATATTTACATTTGCAACATCACATACACTCATCCTGTAAAATAACCCTATAAAGTTCTATTAAATATTTATTTCTTGACCAGAGCTTAAGACTTAGTCATGAGGTTACTGTACCATTCAGTCTAGGGTAAAGCTAACTGTCCAGTTGTGTGATCATAGCAAGACACATTTACTCACATTTATTGGTCATACTTTATTTTGATGGCCCTCTGGAGGTTATGTTACCAAACAGTCTGGCAAAATTCAGTTGATGTTCAACAGTGTTCCGAATTAGAGACCCATTTAGGTGTGAGGCTGAAGGGTTTTTCAGAGTGAGTGTTACACTTAAAGTTGAAGGTTTTGAAAGTTAAAGGGCTTGAGTTTAATAGATATATAGAAGATACTTCGGTGACCATTTCAGTGTTTTATAGTCTGCGTCTGTCATGTCCATTGATTATGATTTTTATGATTTCTGGTCGATGTTTTGTCTATGATGTTAGCACACAGTGATATTGCTTTTTGGTTTTCGTGATAGTTTTGGAAATATGTTTGGTAGATATTCCAAATAGAAAGTGGTTTTGTTGAATTCTGTTTTGTGCATCCAGGAACAGATGATTTTACACTGCAGATGAAAAAATATTTTTAAATGTATTATGTTTTGTCTGGTTAACAGAACAGTTTTACTGCTTTATGTGGAAAATATTTTGATATTGCCCACCTCTGTTTCCCTGAACACAAACTTCACTTACGGTTTTGAGCAAAAGACCCCACAGTCTTTCATGATTTTCTAAGGATAACATATCCTTTGCTGGCAGCAAACGTTGGCAAGTTAGTGCACAATCTGTTTATTTGAATTTAAAATATGGGAAAATAAAGTAAGAGACATGTCATAGCTTTTGCACATGCCATATTAATTTATGCTCATATTAGGCCGTAGTAAGTTTTATTTTCCCCAATATTTTACACTCAGGAAATGAACAGTATTATGCATTAGAATGTGCAGAACAGTGTGTTCTGCAAAGGATGTGTACTTAGAAAATCAATAAAACGTAATTTGCCTCGGGGAGGGGGGGGGTAAAACTTTTGCATTTGAAAAGACAGTTGCTTCAGCATACAAATGAGGTGTAAAAGTGCTGGAGCATTAAGAGAGTTCATTGAGCATACATTTAGTGCAAGAAAGTATCTACAAAGCATCTGCAGTGGACCCTCCAACTCAAGCGTTGCTCTGTTTGTTTTCCTTAGACCAGTAATCCTGCCTTTGGCATTGTTCATGGTTGGACCTTAAATCTTGGTGAATCACTGCACCTGGCTAAAATCCTGAAACCGTGTACCTGCAGCTATGATTTGGCGTGTCTGGAATGGAACACTGTGTGAAATATATGGCACGTCCTGAGCTTAGGGTGAACGTAAACTTCGGAGATGTTCTATTGCTGGAATTTAGCTCAAGTCAGCATTCTCCATACTGTCCATTTCTGGAGCTGCTGTCGTGTCATGGCTGTTCATTCCAGTCAATAAAGGCACTATTGTGCTTTTATAATGTATATTATCTATACCATTTTGCCCTACTGTGGATACAGTGCATGTTTGAATGTGCCGTGTTGGTTAAAATGGTCTACAGAAACATCGACGTGTTTAATTGTGATCAGTGTTTTTCAGCAGTGCAGCCAAAGTCCTCAGAGAGAGGGAGGGAGGAGGGTGAGAGAGAGTGCGTGAGGGAGGGATTGGGGGGGGGCTGCCGGGGGGAATAGTTTGCACAAACACAGGCTCTGAAACAGTTGTGTGAAGTTGCGTCAGGTCTGGTGTTGCTTCATGCAAAACAAACAGTGTTAATTAAATCCCACCTGCTTGGTGAAAGAGTGTTTAGGCCTTTGACTCGAAACCATCCTAAAACTCAGCCGTGGAGAAAGGCATGATTCCAAGAGTGCTTTATTCGTCCCTGTGTCCCTGACTTTAATAAATTACTGAATGACGCTGAACGAACAAGTTTTAAGTGATCCCATGTGTCAGTGAAGGTACGCAGTGCAAGCATACCAGTAACCCGGTGTAGTGGTCGGCACTCCACTGCTCTCTATAAGAACAACCTCAAACATTTCCTTCTCTAACAGGACTTTTTAGTCGCTGATTGATGTTCCACTGTGTTTAACAGCCTATATTCTGTTTGTTTAATATTGTATTTCGAATCTTGTAGTGTCTGCCATGAAGTTTTCAGAAATATTTCTAGAAGAAATCATTTGTTTGAGGGTACCTGGTCGTGTAATGTTCATAAACCTGCATCTGACAACACATTACAATACAAATAAATATCCACTCCATCTGGCCTCCTAGCGTGTTGCTTTAACAGCTGTCGGTTAAAGCTGCTATAATTATGTTCCTTAATAACAGCTGATCATGTAATAAGGCAGAAGATGTTTTAGAGGTCACCCCATTCTGAAGGGCTCTGTCTTCTGAATGATGTCAACATGCAAGCATAGAAGAATATGTTTCACACAAACAGAATATGTTTCAGTTTGCCCTCCCGCCACTCACATCACATCACATTGAGAGAAAAGACCCCCTCCCCCCACCAAATAACTCCAGTATAGAATGGGACTGCTGTATGTGTTCTCCATCTTTCTTTTTCTCTCTCTCCCTACACCTCCTCTCTCTTTCTCTACACCTCATCTTTCTTTCTCTGCCTCCTTCACTCTCTTTCTCTCTCTTCACCTGCTCTCTCTCTCTCTCTCTCTCTCTCTCTCTCTCTCTCTCTCTCTCTCTCTACACCTCCTCTCTCTTTCTCCCTACTTCTCCTCTCTCTCTCTCTCTGCCTCCTTCTCTCTTTCTCTCATTCTCTCTCTACACCTCCATCTCTCTCTCTCTCTCTCTCTCCTTGTCTCTGTATCTTTCTGTTTCTGTCTTGCTGTCGATCTCGCTCGTCTTTTCTGTCTCCCTTATTCTTTTCTCTCTCCTCTCCCTTTCTCTCTCTGTCTGTGTCTCTCATTCTTTATTCTCTCCCTCTCACTCCATCTTTCTATCTCGTCTCCCTCTGTCTCTGCCCCCCGTTTCAGGTTGTCGATGAGTCCTGAGGAGCACAGTGAGTTCTGGAGGAAGGTCCAGTTTACGGTAGATAAGGATGTGGTGAGGACTGATAGGAGCAACATGTTCTTCAGAGGAGAGAACAACCCCAATGTGGAAATCATGAGGTTTGCATTCTCTCCTTGTTGCTTTTTGTCTCTTCATCCATTCCATACTCTTCTCCTGCAGGGCATACAAGTTCCAGGCTATACTGTAGAACTTGTTTAACAATTATTAATATGTCTGGATAGATCATTTCTGCTCGCTCTGCTTTTCCTCCAGGCGTATTCTGTTGAACTATGCAGTGTTTAACCCGGAGATGGGCTACTGTCAGGGCATGTCTGACCTGGTGGCTCCCCTGCTGACTGAGATCCAAGATGAGAGCGACACGTTCTGGTGCTTCGTGGGCTTGATGGAGAACACCATCTTCATCAGCTCCCCCAGAGACGAGGACATGGAGAGACAGCTGGTGAGAAACTCGAAACCAAGCTAGAGAAGAACACCTACTTGCTGAGAGTCATTTAAGAGAGTTTATTTAGGGCTTTTTCTGGGCGGATTCTTCTGTGGTCTCTCGCTTATCTTTAAAATCAGCAAACAGAAGGTTCCACACAAGATCTTTCTTATGCACCTTTGCGTGGTTGCCCTCGGGCCACTATTTCAGGTGTCAGAAACAAAAACAAAGGGCAGGATGTCCTGTTTTATATCAACAGCTGTTAAACTGATGAATGTTCAAAGCGGTTTAATGTTAAAGGACTGGTTTACGGGGAAAAAAACAAAAAACAACTAATTTCCTTCTGTACCCAAACAGTCAACTGGTGTCCAAAGTTTGCTTCTTTGGCACTGGAGCTTAACACAGTCTAATATAGCAAAATCTTGTAGACCTTATTACTTGTCTTTTCTAGTTGACTGGTACTCAGTTAATTCGTTTTTAGTGTTTGCGGGAAAGGTGAAACTATGCCAGTTGATGAAACTGCCCCCTGGGATCAATATGGTTTGATTGGCACATTGTTTTCTCTCTCTTTTTCCCTCTCACTGTGTAGATGTATCTGAGGGAGCTCTTGCGACTGATGCTGCCACGGTTTCACCAGCACCTGATGCGTTTAGGGGAGGATGGGCTGCAGCTGCTGTTCTGTCACCGCTGGGTTCTGCTCTGCTTCAAGCGCGAGTTCCCTGACATTGAGGCTCTGCGCATGTGGGAAGCCTGCTGGGCGCACTACCAGGTAGAGCTGCAACAATTAATCAGCCAAGTTGATTAGCTGTCGGTGACATAGATCAGTCGACACATTAAAGCGTTTTTTTACTGTAAAATGGAACCCTATAAAGTCTATAAAAGCTCTGCAAAGTCTACCTGATGCATGCAGTGATTCTCACAGATTATAATACACTACAGGAAGTGCAAGTGGGGCAATATGGCTTCACCATAAAAGAAGTAACCGCTTTTCACACAGGCAGAGCAAAATGAAAGGAAACAGAAGAAAATGTAATGGTTTGAATATACTGCATGTATTGTGCCTCATTCAAACAACAGTTCAGGCTGAAACACTCCATATAATTTCAGTGAGAGTGGGTGCAGCTAAACAGATGTAGGCTGAATAGTCAGATATGTGTAATGTGTTGGTTTTTATGACTTTATAATACCAATCTAAAGTGGGCAGTTTTGGCAGCTTAGCTTCTGGACTTAATGAATTGGAATTTCATATAAATATCAGTCCAAGAAAAAATGGAAAATTTAGCTTTTCCATGATATGAACCCTTTAACAAATTAAAACTTCGATTTGCTGTAGGAGATTATGTTGAACAGGAACAGAGTGGGTTTTTAAAAGTTAGGGACAGGTTTGTCATGTGTGTGACATTTGATTCAGTGCTGTAGCACATAATGAAAAGGTTCAGTGTGGTCAGGGCGTTTGTGATTACAGTGTGTCCTTTGATGAGAATATCTAGCTTAGGTTTTGACAATGTGGGTGTGGGAGAAGCTGTACTTCCTTTTTGTACCTTGTGTATATACACTGATCAGCCAATACATTAAAACCACCTACCTAGTGTTGTGTAGGTCTACTTTGTGCTCCAAAACAGCTCTAACTCGTCAAGACATGGGTTCCAAATAGACCTCTGAAGGTGTGCTGTGGTGTCTGGCTCCAAGATGTTAGCAGGAGATACTTTAAGATGCGAGGTAGAGCCTCCATGAGTTAGACTGCTTTATCCAGCACATCCCACAGATGCTTGATTGGATCGAGCCCTGGGGAATTTGGAGGCCAAGTCAGCGGTTTAGTCATGTTTCCCAAACCATTCCTGAATAAATTTTGCAGAGTGGCAGGGTGCATTATCCTGCTGAAAGAGACCACTGCAATGAACTTCCATGACGTGGTTTACAGGGGGTCCTCGACTTACAACAGTCTTGACATACAACATTTCAAGCTCACTCCCACTCGCCTTACACCATTAGCCTCGTACTTACAGATTACGTGGACGAACTAGTTTGGTTGCGCACGGCGGATGAATATGCAGTAATGCGGCATATGAGTGAACTGTGTTTGGATCGGAAAGTAACTGAAACTAGGGTGTGTTTCGACTTACACCAAAATTCGGGTTACATCACAGTCGAAATAACGGATCTGTGGCATAACTCGAGGACCCCCGTATTTGGTCTACAACAATATTGTTGTAGATTGGGTAATGTAATCTTCTTTCATTGCTCTGTTGTCAAGTTCTGATTCTCAGCGGCCCTCTGTAGATGATTTAAGCAGTAGACAGGGGTTAGCATGGACACTCTGACCTGTCTGTAGCTACACAACCCCAGATGGGCTAGCCTTCACTTCCCAAGAGCCTCAGTGAGCTGTAATCAAGGTTATGGTTTGAATGTTGTGGCTGGTCAGTGTAATTCCTCTGTTGTTGTTTTACTGTAAACATTATGTATTAGTTTTGGAAACATGACGTTCTGGGTGAGGTGTGAAATGACAACATGCAGCAAATTTAATATTAAAAAAGGATGTTCTGTTCCCTTCCCACTCCTGCTCACACATTTATCCTCACTTCTTATACATACATGTCCTAGATTTAGCATTAGAGCTGCGTAATTTTCTACCAGTCTCATGTATTGTAGGATAAAACACTCAAGAGTGACTGGAGTAACCCAGGAGATCAGCAGTGTGTCAGTCTTACTTCAGCAGCTGTCTCAGTTGAGCCTCTAATGAAGATTAGATGCCAATTGTCAAGCTAATGCGAAATAACATTAGCATATATTGATGCAGTAATAATCAGGTGACACTGGAATGCCGTTCGGGTGCTCTGCTCCTACATAGCAGTTTTTCCTAGGTTGTAATTGCTCACCTATTGGTCCTGGGGATGATTGGCTCTTGTTTGGTTTTGTGTGTTCGTGTGTGTGTGTTTTTGTGTGTTTGTGTGTTTGTGTGTGTGTGTGTGTGTGTGTGTGAGATAGACAGACTACTTCCACCTCTTTCTGTGTGTGGCCATCATTATGCTGTACGGTGATGATGTCACGGAGCAGCAGCTCGCAACGGATCAAATGCTGCTACATTTTAGCAACCTCTCCATGCATATGAATGGAGAACTGGTGCTGAGGAAGGTACTGTTAACACATACATATACATACACACACACTTTCTCACACTCACACTCACACACACACATTCTCACATAGACACACACACTTTCACACATACACTCACAGTTTTGTGTGTGGCCCCCTTGTTCAACTGACAAAATAGGTTGTCAGAGATAAGTTTAACACCAGCTGTCATTTTGCCACAGTACAAATCATTTGAATACTTTGTTTGTAATCTTTATATTTGTTTCCCAGTTTAGTATTGTGGTAATTTTGTCTTATGATTTTATACCCCTGCAGAATTCCAGGATTCACTTGAGAACTCCTAACTGCTCACTGTTTTAAACAAAGCATTTAATCTTGTTAATTTAATCATGTTAGGTGAAGGCTGACCACACCTAAGCTACTCCTTTGCAATTCACAAATTCTCCCTTTCACTGCTGACAGAGACTGAAACAGTTGGCTAGGTAATCCACTAAAGCATGTATAAATATGGAAAACTGACATTTACGAAAAAAAAAAATGCAGACATCTGAGTGTCTGACATAAACGTAGAGGTAAAAATGTGTTTTCTAGTACTCGTTCAAAAACACCAGTATGTAAAACATGTCATTGTCATTGCAATTATGCAATTACATAATTGCATACTGAGTTACATTTTCAATGTACCATCTGAATTGACTGGTTCAAGCACATCAAACTTTCTTCTGTTTTCTTTGATATTAAGAAATGACAAAAATATCTGTGAAACCAGACGTAGAACAATAACTCTTCATAAATTCACATATTCTTGATAAAACATTTCCTGTTCTGTTCAGAAATACAAATGTGGTTTAGGTTGAAATGGGCTATAAGTGAATAATAATTCACCATAATGCGAGAAGAGCCATTGCAAGGTGCATAGATCATAGATGACCTGCAAGGACTATTGATCATCTATACTTTACAATGCAAATTGCAGATCATTAGCAGTAAGTAATGAAAGCAATTACACATTCTGCTGTTAATCTAGAGGCTAAAAGGGCACTATCTAATCAGATCAGAACAGTTTTCAGGATCAGATTTTTTTTTGTTAAGGTGAATACCTATGTGATGTTTCATAGCACTGCATTGAAAATCAATTTGTTCCACATTTTGCAAAAGCAGATTTATCTTTTAGTTTGAATATTTTAGTATATAAAATGATCACTTTAAATATTTGCACTACCATTCAAAATCACTTCTCATAGTAACAGTTTGTCATTCCAACTAATAATAACTTTATATAACGTGAATTAATTGCAATCAGTTCATTCATATTAATCGAGGAGGTATTTTGCAGATGTTTTATTCAAGTTTTTTGAAAAAAAATGAGAGTTATGAAAAATACTAGAATTGTCAATAGTATTTTCTGTATAAATGTACTTGAATATTTCAAACAGCAGACATTTACTATGTTAATAAAGTATTCTATGTATATTCTGTATATAAAGTGTAATTTCATTCTTAATGCTGCATAGTAGTCTCAATTATTATAGAATCAACTACAGCTCTTATTTTGTCACAGTTCCTTCAAATGAGATATGAACGAGTCAAGTACAGTCATTTTATACACATATCTGCAGCAGATATCTGGTGCCTGCGGTTTTCTTTAAATAAAACCAGTGATCCCTCACTTTTGAACAGTGGTGTAGAATATACATATACTATAAAAGCTGGCTAACTCTTAATATCTTGCTCCAGTTATCACATCTGCTCTATTTAAAAATGCTGTCGCTAAGCAAACATGAGTAAAAAATAAAAAAAAGGAAAGTGAACATCATCTGATGAACAGAACAATTCCTTTGAAAACATGAAATGTTGTGCACCAAGCAAGCCATCTTTGTCTTTTTAATTTAAGGTGTTGATTGTTTTTATTATTCATTTTTCTACATATGATATGTTTTAGGCTATTCACTGTAGCTCCCCTGTAAGTGCAGTGCCCTCCTTTCATCCTTTTTTTTTTTTTTTTTATAGGCGCGAAGTCTCCTCTATCAATTCCGGCTGCTTCCCAGGATCCCTTGCAGTCTGCATGACCTGTGTAAGCTGTGTGGGCCAGGCATGTGGGACAGCCGCTACATCCCTGCCGTGGAATGTTCCGGAGAGCACCCAGACTCTCAGAGCTGCCCCTATGGAGGCACAGCCACCCCTCAACCCCCACTTTCCCCGAGCCAGCCCAACGAGAGCAAACGCAGCTCCAAGGCACGGGACATCTTCAACTTCCGCAAGCCATCCTGACTGCGGCCAGGCCCGGTGACTACACTACCCATAAGGCTTGGCTCCAGAGGTACCATACGCCAGGTACATGGATGAATGCTGGGGGATTCAGTTCTCAGCATAGTTATTAGCTGACTGGGAGATAGTTGCTGTCTTATAAAATATGGAACACTGCCTAATCCAAAAAAATACTCATATGTAAGAGTGACACTTTAGTCCGATGAGCATTTGAGGCCAAGCCTTTCTGTATCTCTTCTGAATGAAGTGGAAGGGATCGGGCAATCAGGGCTGTGGCCAATTTCCATCTATTAAATGGCAGGATTCTGAAAGGGAGTGGCAACCCATATGGAGGATTGGATTACAAAATGCCATCAATAATACAGAGGTGCAGTCCTCGCATACAAACAAGGATTATGGTCTTCTTCTGTCTTTATTTTTCACAGATCCAATATATTGATACACTTTAATACTATTTTCCTTCTTTTTTGTAACTTTCAGACAGTATGCATGTGTGTAAGCGTCAATATGTGTGTTTTATGCGTGAGAAAGACAGCAGCCTGCTATTATGCTGCTGAATATGAAGAATTCTGCCATCAGTAGTGGGCTAAAATTTGCTCAGTCAAACTGTCAGTGAAACAGTGGGAAGAACCACTTGGTGCATTGAAGCAATCAGTCATCACTGGGGCAAAAGTGCTTAATTATTCCTAATGCCAGATCTTATCATATATTAAAAAAACTAGGAACTGAGACAGTAGGTTGCAAACACAAATGAATTACAGTGTTAGTTGATTGCTAGTACAAAAGCAATAGATATTAGAACGTTTTTTTTGGTTTTTAATGAAATAATAGTATACATCATAGTAGACAAGATGGAGCAATACTTCTTTTTGCCCACACTTTTGCATGCCTTATTGTTCTCTATTACCTACCAGTCGAACAGTAATCATTATTTGTAGATACCTATAAAAGAGAAATGCGAGGAAAGAGGCCGTGATATTATGATGTACTGTGGCACTGTCAGTTACTGCCATTTGTGCTTTATACTCGCCTCATGTGTTGAAATCATGATTGTGGCAGAAGGTCTTAATCCTTCTCATAATGCCTTTCAGCACCGCAGGGGAGAAAAGAGCTCCAGTCCAAACCCAAGTGGGAGTTTGCCTATAATTAGTTAATCTGGGGGCCAGCCGTTAGATGAACGGGAGGCGCTGGATAGTGTTTGGAAAGCTTTGGCCTGAGAGAGAGGTAGAGAGCGGGGCTGTACAGAGTGGGCTGAAGATGGCCTGTCTCTTAAAGGTTCCCCAGAGCCTGTTTGAGAGCAGCCGAGAGAGCAGCTATTCGCAAATTGCTGCTAAAAGGTAACATTAGTCTGCGGGACTCCCTGCATGCGGCCTCTGTAAGCGACATGCATTACAGACCCTTTCCTTAACCATTAGGCATTCGTCCGGCTTTCTCAAATATCCAGCCAGAGATGGGGCACGGGCGAGCGCTCAGAAGTGGGCTGAGAGATGTTGACATAATTGGAAGATGAGTAATGAGGGCATGTATGGCCACTGTTGTAACAAAACTGCCTCCGAAACAAACGTTATAAGAGAAAAATATCTGCAAACAATATATATCATTATATTTACTAGAGTCCACTATATATTACATTTTCATATGAATGAAATACATTACATCAGCACACTTTTGTCTTTCAGTTCACTTTCTTTTGGAAAAGTGTATGTTATTCATGTGGAAATTTCATTTCACATGGTGTAAAAATGCAAAAAAGGGCCATACTTTACTGACGGGAAGCATTCATAAGACAACACGACTGACCTTTCAGGACTGACATAAACCTTCATAGACATTTATAAAGGTTTATTTCAGCCTCAGTTGTTATAAAGGCTGCTCATGTTCATTTGTGTGTGTTAAGACAACTGACACTTGTTGAAATGAGTCTTCATAAAAGGTCTTGTAGGTTTTTGTTGGTTGTCATTTAAAGCTTATGCCGGTGTTATGTAGCTTTATGAATGTTGGGGGGTTGCGATTTTTTTTCTGATAGCTACTCTGACTTAAACACAACATATTAAACTGCTGATAAGAAGCCTTATGCAGTTAATCTTCTAACTGACAGGACACATTTTTTCTTATTATGCATCCTCTTACGTAACAATGCCTTATTGTTTTTAGTCGCGACAGCAGGTTTGATGTTTAATCAGAACAATCAAGTCAAGCTAGATTTGCAACTTTGCCAGCTGGTCTGTCACGTACATTGGAAAAGTCCTCAAATATGCTTTTAAAATGCACAGGCTAACTGATCTGTTTGTCAGGTAGCAGCCCAGAACAAGGGTGTGGTCTTGCCGATCTGCATTTGTTGTCAAACCTGACAGAGCTTCTGCACTTTCTATTACATGCATTGTTGGCAGTGAAATTTAGTAAACCTTCTGTGGAGTTCACACAGACCCACACACCCTCAAACACACACCTGCCCACTTTAAAAACTGGAGTTGCTCAAGTTCATATTAAACTGCCAAGCCCACACATCTGCTGGCTGGTGAGATGTCATCTAGATAGGGACCGAACTGAGGTACCCACCAAACGTCTCTTTTCTTTTATCTCTGTACAGTTCTATGAGGAACTGCTTTTCTGCTGCACTTTTAGACGGAAATTTGCCAAAAGAGTTCTTGGAGCGTTGTCATGCAGTTTCACTAAAGAACCTTTCAATGGACTGTTCTTTAAAACAGTAGCTCCCAAAAAGTTCCATGGACCCCCACACTGTCCAATTATTTTTATCTTGATAGACTATATGATAGTGTGCTTGTTTGAGCATATCATGAATAGTGTCCGTAGTTAAAGTACACTGACCAACTGCAGCCTTTGATTTTAAAGGGAAGAAATGGTTTAATGGCTTTAATGAGGCATGGCTGGGGTTTTATCTTCTGTGCCCACCAATCAAACTCGTGTACTGATTTGGTTCCTGTCAAAATCCATAGATTACTAGCTGAGGGGAAAAAAGGTCTGGGTATAATGTTGTGCAAATGTGGTATGAGGTCCCTATCCATCATGTCATTAAAAAAATATATTATTGAGGACTTGCTTCATGTCATGGACTACAGGTCCTCTCATCCCGCTTTGAGCACCACGGCTATAAAGAAATACTGCTGTGTTTTTCAGCCTGCTACTGCAGAAAACCGTTGATCACCACAGACAATAATTTAGGTGCTTAAAGAACAAAAAAACTGTTGACTCAAAACACAGACAATTGACTTCCATAATAACTGTGTTTTGGGTCCATTTAAAAGTTGTTTAGGAAATCAGACTCAGTTCTTCTATGGCATCTGTCCAAATAACCTTTTAGTTACCCTTATTTTTTTAACGTGTCTTATCTTGCAGTTATCTTGTATTTAATTTTTTTCCCTCTAAGGTCCATTTATCATTGTTTATCATCAGTGTTTATTTTTCAAAGACTTCCATTTTTGCATGACCATTTTCCAACCACTTTTATCCCTCAGAATTTAACAGTGTTTTGTTAATGCGCCTCTATGACTGATTAATGCAAATGACCTCATTTAAAAAGAGGCTACTGCTCAAACACTCCTTATAACTTAATTGTGAATGGGCGGAGCTAAACTATTGTAGACTGAATAGACTGATGTATGTAAATGTGTTGTGACATCACGAAACAGTGATTTCAAAACAGGCTGTTTTTGCAGTTTAGTTTCTCTGTTTGGATTGTGTGGAGTAGGGAATGAACAATATAATTTGAAACTTATATTATTTGATGTGTACATACTTGATCAAACTACTACATTTTGGTTTTCCATTATAAAGACCTTTCCGCTAAGAGAGTAAATTTCAAAACGAAGCTTCCTAAATGGTCCTTGGTTTGACCTCTAGGGGGAAAAAAAGAAACATTAATTGGTGTAGAACCTTCAGCTGATGTAGAGACTCTTTAACATTTAAAAAAGAAGCATTGTACTCAGAAGCACTGTTTATAAAGGCAGTTCTTTAAAGAACCATCCACAAGTTCCCAATGGGCAGAGATTCCCAAACCGGTCTTGAAGTATTCCCCTTGCTCTGCACATTTTAGTGTTTTCCCTGCTCCCAGCACACCTGATCCAACTCATCAGTTAATGACCCAGCTGTTCTTGAGCTGTGGTGCGTGTGTAAACACAAAACTGTGCAGGGCACAGGGTACTGCAGGACCATGTCTGAGAACCACTGTTCTAGGGCATCGCTCTCAGGAACACTTCTGGCCCTTTCATTTTTGAACATGTAGCTGAACTGTATCGGCTCTGACTGTGAGCATGTCCTCAGGCCCACTGCTGCCCATACATGACAAGAATCAAAGCTCTTGCTTCAAGCATCTGATCGATTTCCTGCATCAGAGAGGGTAGCTTTCCACAGAACGCATAATTACCCGATGAAAAGAATGTAACAATATAAAAGGATAACAAACCTCTTCAAATCTACCATCACTGTTTCTCATGAGGACATTACTCCTTTTATCTGCTCCAGGAAGGATGAGAGATAATTGTTTTATTTTGTAGATGAGCAATTATATGTGCCTTGCTGCTCGAGACAGAGAGAGAGAGAGAGAGAGACAGAGAGAGAG
Organism: Hydrocynus forskahlii; assembly: GCA_037974365.1. NCBI lineage: Eukaryota > Metazoa > Chordata > Actinopteri > Characiformes > Alestidae > Hydrocynus > Hydrocynus forskahlii. The sequence continues at coordinate 12,273,499 of JBBPCX010000028.1, forward strand.
AGACAGAGAGTAAGAGAGAGAGAGAGACACTGAGAAAGCATCTTAATTGTTCGGGAAACAAAAAGTGGTTCTTCTGTGGCTTTGCTCCAAAGATCCCTTTTGGCACCTTTAGTTTAGAGCTTAATCTTCAAAATAAAAAAAATCTTGAATTGAATTTACAATCATATGCAAGGGTTTGAACCTAGGATCACCTCTTGTTGATTCAACACAAAATAAGTTAATGCATTCTCTTCAGGGTCCACTCTTAAATCTGCCATTTCCCTGCAGTTTCTACAGCACAGTTTTACTTTATTTACTGACTGTAACATATTGGGGAAAATAACATATAAAATGTGCCACAACCTTTCACACACACCGCACCACATTTACCCTAAATGTGTTACATTCAGCAAATAAAAAGTTATTGTTAAATTCTTTATTTGCAAAGTGTGTTTTCCACAGAGATTATATTCACTTAGTAAATGCAATGATATGAGAGGCACCCAAACTGTGGGTATGAGTGTTTATAGATCCTATATGTCATGCAGACTTCAGAAATGTTGCTATTCATTATATGGCCACTCCTAGCAAAAAGGGCTCTAACAGTACCAAAAATAAAGGAACCCTTGTTGATGGTATATAGATCTTTTTTTTTCTGTTTTGAAAGGTTTTCTATCATTTAACTAGGCAAATACTTATTTATGCTTTAAAACATTTGAGTTGCAGTAGTTCTATAAGTAAGGACCTTAGGAAAACCATTTTTAGGGTGTGTATACTGTGTGAGTGCATCTGAAACATACTGTAAATACTTGAGTGTGTGTGTGCACGCACGTGCGCATGCCCCGATCTATCAAAACTTCTGAAATGTAGTGAAGGCGCTGGTGTGTGTGTGTGGGTGGGGGGGTGGCTGTGTGTGTGTGTGTGTGTGTGTGTGTGTGTGTGTGTGTGTGTGTCTCTGCATACATCTGTCAGTTGCCTTTACGATTACAGTGTATTTCTTGGCTGCGCTCACATTTGCACACTCTGTATCCTCTTTCTGTTTGAGCATGCATGCTTTCTCTCTCTCCGTCTCTCCCTCTCTGGCTCTGTCTGTCTGTCTGCCTGTTCCCTCTCTTTGAGTGGCAGCGTGGGGCCTGTGCGGACCCCCTGCCGGTCAGCTTGCATCCACCGCTGTGCTATTGGCCCTAATTATCAATTATGGGGGCCAGACGGCCCCACCTGGAGCTGGCCGAGGTGCTAATGAGCCTGGGCCATTTTGACCGGCCCTGCGGTGCGTGTCAGCAGGACTGGACGGGCCTTTCCACTGAGCTGCTAATGGATCCTGCGCTGTCACTGTTAGAGGCTGTAATCACTCAGAGCCCGGACAGGCCATGCCTTCCTCATTTACTGCCTCCTCTCCGCCTTACGCTCTCTTACACTGCCGTAGTCCATCATTATGTTTTCTTACGCTTTGCTATTCGTAAAAAATGGGGGTGGGGCCGGGTGCTGGCAAGTAGTGCCCACTTCCATCACTCCAGCACAAACTGGCTCATTAGATACAGGTCAAAAAGGCTGGGCGTGTTTGCGCAAGTGAATTTGCCATTGTGTATTCCTGCTTTAACCCCTCAAAGTACAAGGAGCCAGCGACTGTAATTCACACAGTTGCTTACATATTACATAGGAAACGATTGAATGTTCTGTGTCTCTCAATCAGTTATCAGTTATTTACTCATACACACACATCTGTACACACACACATACATAGATACATATATATTGATTGAATATATATTTTGGGGTGTTACATACTTGGAATGTAACAGACAAATAAAGGATGCACACTTGAATATTGTGATATACACTGAATACACTGATTATAAACATTTATATCTGAAGGTGTAACAATAGAGCATGACATTGTAACTTCACAGTGCAAAAAAAAAATTATGTATTGTGGAGAATGGACATGGTTATTTTTGACCCTATAGCTAAATTACATGTTTGAATGGTAGTTTTGCAAGTTTGCAAACATCCGGCACCATTTAACAACCACCCAGTCTCCCAGCTCTACAGTCATGAAAAAGCTGTACAGCAGCACTGATTCCATTCAGCATTTTTAGTTTTGCAAATTTTCTAAATACTTTTTTGCACGTATCAAATGATCAACCAAGCATCATAAATCAGATCAAACTGAATCAGATGTTTGACGGTCGAGCCTCTGCCTTCAGCCTGATACTTTGATGATTAAGTCATAGTAGTTACTGGACTGTGAGCCTTAAACTTGAGCAACAAGCCTGGAGTTGATGGGGCTAATGAAAGGGAAACTGTTTATGGGGGTCTTCAAAGCAAGCTGTGGTTCCATAGCACAACGCCGCGTCTGTAGTTTCAGGTCCAGATTTAGGAGCTTGTAGAATATAGAGGCTGCCTGATTCTCCAGCCCACAACATTCCTCTCCAGCCGCATAAGTTGCCTTGGGTATGATTCCTAGCTCATGACAGCTTAGAAGGAAGGTGGTGGTGGTGGTGGTGGTGGCGGGGATGATATCAGTCACATGCCATCGCGAGGTCTCCTCCAATGGCAGCACACAAAACCTCAACCACGCCCTCTCTTTATCTGTACAAACAGTTATGGGAATGGAGATTGCCTGTGTTTAGACTCAACAAAGATAATTAGGTGTTGGGGTAGCGTTTGATAACCATTCTTACGTGCAAGCATAGTGCGTGCACTCTTCTTCCACACAGTCCTCCATGTCTTGCTGACACATTTCAATAATCAGGGTTTGAGATTAAAGGTGAACGTGTGTGTTTAAGCATTTCGCAAGCGCAGCTCTAAACACTTCTCGTAACCACTGACATGTAGCGTTTTCCTCCTCAGGACACGATGGAGAACCACTTTCGACATGGTGTGTATGAAGCAGCTGACAAAGCATTATAATTTTGTAAGTTGTGATAGAACATGATGAATATATTTGACTGATGCGTTTGATACACAGACTATTTTCAGAAGCATGTCTTTCTCACGTTGTCTTTACCATGGTCTGTACATGAAGGAAGGTTGTGGCTCACAACCATTTTGTTGACTGAAACACAATCGCTAGTGTAGTGTAGACACCTCACTGTTAAGCTCACTGTTCAAGTGCCCTTTATTTCGGCTTTTGTTTATGGTCTCATCTCAAGGTGTGATTCACATATGTAGGAGAAAACATTACAGTCATATTTTTTCAGTCTCTCCAGCGGGACTCTTAAATGAGAGCCCTACTCTTTCTACAGTGCACGTGCTAATGTGTACAAATGCAAAGTGAATTTCATGTACTGACAGTGCTGCTCTACACTTCTACCAATGAAGGTTTCTAAAGAATTCTTAGCTTGGACATGCAGCTCTTGGACAAACCTGAAGTCAAGATATATTTGTGTGCAAAGGTTCGAGGGCCCCAGGTCATATGACTCCTCTTGTTGATTTTCTAACTGTAAATCCTTGACACATATCCTTTACACAACACACTTGAGCACAATTGCTGAAATGAACATTTTAGGTGGGAAAATATTCTGCCTGTGCAAAAGCTATCACACATTGATGTATTTTATATATATATATATATATATATATATATATATATCACACATTTAAAATGTGCCAAGCTGTGTTTTCTGTAGAGAGGTATGTACTTTGTTTCACTCAGTAACTCAACAGGGGGTATATCATAAAAAAATATTGGCAACTTTATTTTTGAGTGTACCATTTCAGTCTGGACCGATGTGAAGTTTTTGTTGCACTTTAGCCTGGTCCTGCTCTGTTCATTATAGTCTAGTTCTCCCCTAAAGTCCTCTGTTGTCATAGACTAAAAATCAGACTCTGTACAGCTTAGAAATAGGCTTAATATATTCCTGGAAAACATATATGTTGGACCTGACTCAGTTTGTGGATCTGAATGCTATGAGTAGATGTAATGTGTTGGAGGGAAATAAACTGGCACAAATCTCACAATATAGGAAGGAACTGTATGAAACAAAGGGATAATATATTTATTTTTCTAAGATTTATCAGAATGGCTCTAGAATTATAACACAATCATGTGCATTCTTTTGTGTCACATCCTGGAATGTCTTGTGTAACTGATTTGAGTTTTTTTTTTTTTTTATTATTATTATTGTTTTGCTTTCTTTGTGACAACAGCCATTCTCCTCTGTTGTACGATTTATTGTTTTATGGTATTTTTGTTCATGGGTCCTGTGGTCTGGTTGACATACAGGACTCACACTGAGAGGTATAATGTAGGCTACAGCAGAATGGCTGACTTCCACAATCATGACCCAAAGTGTAATTTTTCATGTTTACATTGACCACTTAGAATGATGCACGACAATATAGCTGTAATTGTCTGTACTGTATTACACCATAGGCCTCTGTTCATTCAGCAGAGGCCTGTGACACTGTCATTGCGGTGTTTCAATAACGACCACAAATGACTATCAGCAGTTTTATACCTTCGTTTGAACCATATCCTGTAAACTATCGTTATGATTTTTTTTCAAATAAAATCAATAATTATGCACATAATTGTCTGTCCCTCTGCTGTGCCACTAACATGTAGATTAATTGCCTGTTTCAAGATCCAAATTAATGCTCCTCATAAACCCCATTATAGGGAAGCAGAGTATTAAACAGCCCCTGAGGATAAAATGCCCCTGGGTTTATTTCCCCAAATGTCCCAACAAATGTCATCAGATCTCCTTTCCACTAAAAACACTTTCTCAACTATCCCATTAAGTCATAGCACCAGAGGAACTGTAAAGTGTAACTGATCATATGGTTTGTGGTATTTTGTATTCGCGAGCTTTTTTGACTTGACATTAATGAATGCATTAAATTGTCCTTAATCCTAGGAAGGTCTTTAGAGAAATAATCCACTTTGTCCTATAGGGCAAAAAGGTTACACATTCCTTCCTAAAACATTATTCTGAAGTGATTAGCCTATGCTTGGGGCCGAAGAGTTTTTATTCCTGTAGAGAATCACATTATAAACGAGTTCCAGCCAAAAAGGGTGGGAGGGTGGGAGCGTGGGAGGGTGTGGGTGGGGGGTGGGGGGGGTTAATGCCCCCTTAAGAGCAATTATAAGCTAAACTCTATCCATGCATGAGTTTCATATGTGCACAATGACAATACACGAAACTACTCACCGTTCAGGGAATTAAAGTGGAACAGCAGGTCTACTTCTACCATCTTACATGCTATTTTTCTACATGCGCTGCTCTATCCGCAGACCCTTATAGTCAAAAGTGATGGCAACCTTTTCTTGTACAACTTCATCACTGTTAATGAAAAAGCGACCCAAACATTTTCTGGGGGAATAACTCCCAAGACTGCAGAGATCCAAATTAAATTTCAGAATTAATTAGAACACAGTCCTTCAGATAATGGCCCAGTTTTGGCCCAGTCATTCGACCAGGAGAAAATATGTCTTTAATTGTATTGTGAAATATTATATTGGTATATTGTTAATGATAATATTGAATATATAGTGTACGCATCGGAGTAATTGTTTTATATGACAATCTATAGTTCTGCTAGTTGATTTTAGCATGCTAATTACATCAGTGTGTATTAATAGTATGTTTCATCATCAGAGGTAAATTTCACCACAAATGTCTACATAGTTAAATAGTTAAGAATTAAGTAAAGATTGTCCAAAAGGTAATTCGGAGAGGTTTAATACACCGTTCTAGAGTTAGAATTGTTCACTTGGCGGTAATAGGAACCAGACATCCCCTAAAAGCTACGTAACAGAGAGCTACAAAATTAAATTATGAAAACACTGTCTGATGACAGACATTGCTTTACATGAGATTTGGTTTGTATATGCAGTACTGGAAGACAGACCTATCACAGTTTTACTATTATCAGCATTATATATAACTACCTGGACATGTGTAGGTTCTTTGGTCAGTCTGGATAACAGATTAAAATGGTTATATTATGGTGTATTGTTGTATAATAGATCATTGTTATTTTATATAATGTATAATATGTATTATATTATTATATTATATAGCTATATTCTTCATTAACCACTATAAAGAAATCTGAGCTGCTAAGCTTCCCTAAAATGCTGCACTTCACAACAGATGAATTATTGGATGACTATCTTAGCAAGTAATGTATTTAAAAAAACACATCCGATGGAATTAGCTGCACAAGATTTGTTAAGGAGTACACATAAGTGTGTTTGAGGAACGGTAAGGAAGTCGATTAAACATGTATTTTATGACTGGAATATTCTAACAGTCCTAATTGATGCTGCCACTGTAGTCTTGGATGGTGTTTATTCTTTCCGAAAGCCATTTTTTGCCCAGCGGAAAAACACCTGAATGTTACGCTCTCATCTCCCTTCAAAAGAGTTGGTCATAAGGTCATAAAAGTGTCCTCACAGCGCTGCAAAATGTTTCTTTTTTTTCATCAGTGAGGCATTTCCCCCTCATAATTACCCCACCTAATTAAAACAATTCCAACTCAAATACAGGTTTATATACTAAATGCCGTCATAGGAGTCGACAAAGCAGTAATGGACTGGATCAGAAACACAGCGCTCTATCTACACCTGCACTCCAACCTGCAATTCACACACAATGCACCTCGAGAGAAACCAAGCCTTTATTTTACATGCAGTTGATTCACTCCTGCATCCTGTCGTGGAAAGTTTACGTAAATGTCCATGTCTTGTTGGAGCGGCCTCATGGTGTTAATTAGTGCTGTGAGCTGCGTTTGCTCCCTTCAGAGACTTCAGCAGAGCAGAGTAGAGCTGAGGGACTTCACGGCAGCACTGAGCCTAACCACACACCCCACAAACAACACGAGCTCGGAACAACCTGCACATATTTTTAAACCTGAAATGATTTTCCATTCTGACATCAAGATCTTTTGTCTGATTTCTTTTTAGGTTGGTTTTAAAGGAAAAAAAACACACTTTTTAATGTCAAAACAGAGGACTGCAAAATGGCATGACCTGTATAATAAAAAAGCACACCTTATAAAATAGTGCACCTGAGCTATAAGCAATACAGAAACAAAGAGAATGAGTAATGTTTTGGTGGGAGGGGAGGAGTGGTACAGTTCAAATTAACATACAGTGCTTTGGGATTTTTTTAATATTTGTTGAAATTAGGTTTTTGGACCATCAAGAAGTTGTTAAGTGATGATGATTAATCAATGTGCATATCAACAAATGGACTACAGTCAAGAAATGAAGCAAATCTACACTGGAGGATATATCTGATTAAGTGGTGCATAAAATATTATGAATTACATATGATATGCATATTCTTCCTACAAGCCTTCTTTTGTTAACTTTTTTTTAACGATGGATGGATGGATGGATGGATGGATGGAGATACACAAAGATACACAAAGATACACAAATCTATTAAATGTGCTACTATTACCATACATTGAACTAGTTAGGCCTCACCTCTGTTTATGGTGAGTCAGATGAACTCCACGCTTCATAGCTTTGGTAAAACTGAAGGTGACACTGAATTGAAAGTAAGGCTTTGAAAGTGGCTTTGAAAGTCTTGCAGAATGAATCACAGAGAGATGGAGAGAGATAGATATACAGATATGCCTCTGTATAGCCTCTCCTGTACATAATTTTACTACTGTAGTTACACGCTGGGTGTACTGGTGGAGTTTCATTCCAAAGCAGCAAGTTTGGAAAAAAGGAAGTTCATGCTTTTCTGCGGGGGAAAAAAATGGTCAGTCAAAGGCATTTCTGAGACAGCTGCTTCTGCACGATAATCATCACAGCCACAGCGGTTCTCAAACATTACTAATCCCCTCAAAACTCAGAGGGGTCTCTCGTGCTTTTGGTGTTGGTTAGGTGGTGTTGGCATCTTCTCCTGTTTTGCCCTCGACTGGCATTACACATCGGTGACTTACAGATGAATCTCTTCACCACACCAGACCTTCCCTGCAGAAGAATGCCTAATGGGGTGATTTGGGCTTGAACGGTTTCAACAAGTAACCTGTTTTAGAGATGTCACTCATTCCCGAGTCATTTTTTTGTACTGATGACTGCACGGATGAGGAAATCCTGATTTCCCTTCAGATGGTTTGCATGGAGGTGGGTGGTTGTTCTCAGAGAGTTCATCTGAGTGCAACAATGGAATGATTCATTCTGCAAGACTTCAAAAGCTGTGCCTTACTTTCACGTCCATGTCACCTTTTGTTTCACCAGAGCGATGAAGTACTGAATTCATCAGATTAACCTTTAGCAGAGGTGGGGCCTAATGAGTTCCATTTATGGTAGTCATAATTAATATTTACATTTCTGTTTGTCTGTGTGTCTATCTATCTTGGTTTTAAATATTTGGTGTCTTTATCTTGGCTTTAAGAGCACAGGATTCTTCTATTTAAGTGTAATCAGTAGTGGATCAAATGCACAAATCCAACATTTGAATGAAAGTGTATACTCAAATACGCTCTATTTATATTTTTACTTGAGCAAATGTACTTGTTTTAAATGCATTTAAATATCTAAAGGAAATCCTCTGTGAGGATTTTTGTTTCCCACCTAATCTCCCAGCCATTCCAAACTGTTTTTAATCTATGAATGAAAAAAATACCTCTTACGGCCTCGAGACATCTTTCATTCTGAAAGACGGTCACAGCCTTTACAGCTGCTAAACCACGTTTGGCCATTTGGTATTTAGGCGAAAGTTTTGATGAAAGATATGATTGGTTTAGTTTAATTTTACAAGTTCATCAGTAGTGGAGTGAAAAGTGGGATGTTTTACTGCCAGCTACAGTGGAGTGAAAGGTACCTGGGAAAAAGTACCGAAGTCCAATGATGAAGTGTATGTAATTCCACTGATTCTGTTCAAGGAAGTCTAACACACTTTACCTTCTGAGCTGATAAATGCTGGGTGTCCGAAAAACTCCTGCTCAAACGACAACTATACAAACTATACTTGTGTTTGTTTGTTCGTTTACTCTGAAGTTGTTTTTGCCAGGCACATTTTACTGACATCAGTCTTTTTTTTTTTCATTGGTGGTAACACTTATACATAAGTGTGGGTTTTAGGCCACACACCTCTACTCTGACCGTAACCCAAACTCCCCCAGATGGCTGGAACTGATCTGGAGCCAGATGAGGAGATTTGGTGTCACTTCATTAAATCAGCCCTGGCCGTGCGCTCTTGGCCGGGAGTCAGAGCGAGCCGGAGCACACTGCTGTCCCGGGGAGCAGCTGTGTGAGATCAGGCGTGCTGGAACAGCGGGCGCTCCCTGTGAAAGACGCTCTTTATCCTGGATTATTCTCGGCCTCGCAGGCCTGGATTACAGGTTGAATGCGCACACTCAGCTCTCTTGCTCCTGAGATTAGCGAAGCAAACTCAAGCCTGGAGGAGCTCACCGGAGGAGCCGGCACGTCCAGCTGAGACACAGATACACATTCAGAGAGCCTGCTGAGTGCAGGTATATAGACATCTGACTGTGACTCAATGGAATGACAGTGGGTCGCTTATTAAACACCACCAGATCTGTTTGTAGACCATTTATTTGATGATATAACAAGCAAAAAAAAAAAAAAAAAAGAAAAGCTCATAACTAACTTAATGTACACTAAGTGCTGTGTGTGTGTACATGAGTGCAGGAGGGTTGTAAACATATGGGCTTAAGTGTATTTATATAGCACATTATCATACACAGAAGGTCATTCAATGTGCTTTACAGCAATGGAAATTAAAATAAGGATAAAAAAGAATTAGAGAAAAATAAACCAAGATAATGAGTGGGGTAAAAGAAGTAAAAGAATACATAAAAGAACATTAAAAATGTAGTAAAAGTGCAAATATTTAGAGGAAGGTAGAGGAGAATAGTGCTGTTTTTAAGCGGCTTTTTTAAGCTGGCTACAGTCGGTGCAGATCTGATAGTAATGGGCAGCTTGTTCCAGCAGCGAGCTGCATAATGACTAAATGCCATTTCACCATGTCGGGTTTCGGATCTTCTTACCACGAACTGTCCAGCTCCTGCCGATCTAAGAGACCTACCAGGAATATAAACTTCAAGCATATCAGAGATGTACGTAGGAGTGACTTGTGGATAGTTGGATTTGGTCAGCCACACTCGTGTAATTTTGTTGTTTCACGAAATAAATATCATATCTATACTGTATTTAATTAATCAAATATCTTACCTTTTTAGTTGAAGGCGTTCTTCCACTAAAGACCACAGACCACTGGGAGGAATTGTTCTAAATGTTTTTTTTATTACAGACAGAGGAATGTGACGTGCAAATGTTATTTGCTACAATTAGTATAACCATGTTTGTGTATTATCTTGTTTGCTTTTTCTCTCCTGATTTTTAGAGCTTTTTCAATCACAAAATCATGTTTAGTGCTGTATTTCCCCAGCTATGCTCCCCTGTGTAACATCTAGACACACCGCAGTTGAGAACCCCATTTTGCACACTGTCACTCTTGTAACAGAGTCTGGTATCTCTTGTGAACAATATAGGAGAAGACATGTAGGAGAAGACATAGTTTCTATTGGCCCTTTCAACATGACATGCTCTCACAGTGGAAAATACGTCTGGTATTTTTAAATGATGTGTGTGTGTGTGTATGTGGGGGGGAAACATAACCAAACATGAAAAGCTTTTCATGGGACAGCAACAGTACGGAAGTGTTAAAAAATTCACCACAGGCACAACGAGCTGTGGGCCTTCAGCATTATTCATGAACACCCACGCAAATTAAAACTCCACTGACAAATCTATCCGCTCCATCTCGCTGCTCGGACCGAGACAGAAAGGATTCTATTTTGGTGAGCAGACCTCTTAGGGTTATCGTGGGCTACTGTGTGTTTAATTAAAAAATACATTACTGGACACTTTTACCGACGGCTCATGGAGGGCCAATTTCCGAGAACTTATGAATTTCAATAAGCCGAAATAAAGCAGCGCCAGTGAATGAGCTAATGAAGCCTGCGAGCCTGGGAAATTTCCCAGCGGCCCTGCTCCGCAACTACCAGCAGGCCATTTCCTTGGCGATGGTTACCAGGGAGTCCGTTCTGCAAGTCCCTGGCCAAGTCTCACATCAGGTCCGACAGCAAGTAAACACTCATGCAGTTACAGGATCACGCAGGTCAGGAAAATGGGGAAAAGATCTTGTGGCGCCTGCGAGTCTGCTGAGTCCTTATGTCACTTTGCCTGGTTCTTCTGTTGGAGGAGCCAGCAGAGTGACTTTTGCCAGTTTTGCTTGTTGGGCATTGCCACAGTGAGGGGTTTCAGCAGCTCAGATGCTACAGAGACATCGCATCAGGGTTGAAACGCAATAAAAAAATCTGTCAATTGTAGGAGGTGCGTTGGTGTTTATCCATCTTTGCGCAATATCAAACAAAATGTTACAAATTCAGATACATCTAGGTAATTACCTACGAAAAAAAATTCAGCCCTCATTCAGCTCATCCAACCCTGAGCAGACCCCCATAGTGGATGTACTGGAAATTCATACCACCTTTATAGAGACAATTCAGACAGAGTCTGCAAACTCATTCTCATCTTGTTACAATCAGATTTTGCAAATCAGATTTGTCATTTCTAAACATTGGCGGGCAACATCCTATCTCATCCAGCCCCAAGGGCATTATTCTGTATGTAAAGGTGAAAAGAAATAAGCATGAACACAAAAAAATGTGGTATAACTATGGCTAACATGGAAAATGCAATCGTTATACATCAAAAATGAAGTAATTTAAATAAAATTTTAAAAATGACTAAAAAGCACATGGCCTCACTGCTCTGTCCCTTGCCCCACTGAGCCACTCGCCTGACAGCTGACAGCTATGAAAGGGCTCATGACCATATATGGTCACCTATGAATGCAGCTAGCCATACTTAAAAGGAAAACTGAAAGGTAGGTGGTTCTGTCCGCCATTCAAATGTGCTGATGTTTTAACCCCATGCTAGTTCAGGTTCTTTATCTGTCCATGTGTCTCTTTGCTGCAGCAGGGAGGCAGACGGATCGCAGCATGTGGCTCTCGCTGGCCCTGCCAGTGCTGCTTTTTTCGCAGACAGAGTCTCTCCGTCTCTCTCTTTCACACAAACACTCTCACACACGCACAGAAAACAGATTTGGACACACCCATGCATATGTATGTCTATGGACTCTTTAATTGGCCAATTCACGTGCCGTCCACAAATGCATTCCATTTCAGCGGCTGCTGACAAGGAAAAGACTTATTCAGCCATTCAGATCCCTACAGAGCACATCGACCAGTCAGACTGGACTGCCAGAATTCGTTTGTTTCGATTCACAACATAAAATCCTTATAACGTTCCAAATATATTAGCACATTAAAACACCCAGGACCTCGTTTATAAAACGTCATCTCTGAAATTTCAGGTTTCTGTAGTGCGCTGCAGGCACTGTGGCGCGAGACATGTGAACATTGTGTTTATATGCGAATCTAAAGAATAAATATACAGTGAAATTCAAGAGTGTTTTGAATAAAGGCTATAAATTCTATTCTGATAGAATGACCTTTTTACACACATTGAAAATTGATATTCAAAATGAGCCATACACCCTCTCTGTATTTAGATTTTTGAGGTGTGCGTAACCTTGTTAGGCTAAATGGGATATTCTATAAAGCTTCTCCAGCTTCACTACAGTCGCTATGAAAGAATCCAGTTGTGGCCCGAGCGTGGATGGGTCAGCTTAAAGGGCTGTTTGTTTGAACCATCAGGTGGAGATTTCCATGGCTTTTTAATTCCCTTTGCTAACAGGACAAACCGCCCCTCGCTGAGGGGAGCATGTTTACTGAATGATTTATTAATGCTCCCCTCAAGGTTGGTGCCGGCGCAGCAGACACTTAACCTCCAAATAAAAGCTGCAGTGATGAGAGGCTCTGGCTTTGGGCTGATTTATGTATGCGTGTATGGTTCTTTAGCACGGGAAAAGACAAGCAGTGCTTTTAGAGTGTTTGTGTGGGAAGGCATAGACACTAAGATGCCAGTTTTTCCCCATATATACATTTAATGTATGCTGAAAAAAGTACCTTTATTTACATGATTTACGTTGCACTTGAATAAAAAGGTCTTACGTCATCGTCATTCGTGCCACAAGAAGTAAACTGAAAGACTGTTTGTTGTTGTAACACCTTTCATTCTTGTGCAAATGACTGATGCGGTCATGTCAGTGCAAAGTCACGTACACAGTTTCATTCTGTGTACGTGACTGGCATGAACATTTTTTACTGCAGTGACTCTATAATTTCCTTCATAATCGATGTGCCTGTCTTTCTGTATGTCTAGCTACATGTCTGTCTGTCTGTCTTGGTCTGAATTAAAATTTTAGTCTAAGAGCACAAGAGTGCTTAGAGTAACTTGTGCCCACACTCATGGTCATTTTATCAGAAATGCCCACACTCTCAGAAAAAAGTATATTAAAGTGTCACAGGGACAGTACTTCATATGTTACTGGAGTGTCAGCTTCAGGACCTTTGGTTAGAAAACATGATTGTAATATATATACATATATATATATGTATATATATACAGCAAGCTGGTGTGGT